>VZUA01038381.1:32880-43562 GCA_013401035.1 Horornis vulcanius
AAATTCAGAAGTATATAGGTTTTGTCATTTCTATTTTCCATTAGCACCGACCGAGTAGTGGTGAGTAAGGAAGGCAGCATGAGTGAAACTGCTGTCAACACAGGCTGGGGAACACAAGAAACCTCATGTCCATATCAAGCGTTTGCCACTCCAACCCACATCTCATGCTATCCTGTTGAAAGACATGAAGCCATTTCTGGATGTGAGTTGTTCAGAATGAGCATTGGAGGGAGCTGAAGGACACTGCAAGTACAGAAGGGAACTGACAGGAGCCAGTCTGCCTGAAAGTAGATACATGTTGGGGTCAGAAGCCACAGAAGGCAGTCATTAAGAGAAAATCCTACCTCACAAGTACTTATAGAATCATAGAGTGGTTGGGGTCGGAAGGGACCTTGAAGATCATTTAGTTCGAGCCCACTTTGCCAGGGGCAGGAGCACCTTCCATCCAACCAGGATGCTCAAAGCCCCATCCAGCCTGGTCTTGAATACTTCCAGTGATAGGACATCCACTACTTCTTTTAATAACCTGTTCCATTGTTTCACTTCCTTCACAGCAAAGAATTTCTTCCTTATAGCTAATCTAAACCTCTTCCCTTTCAGTTTAAAGCCATTCCCAAATGTCCTATCTCTATGTGGCCTTGTAAGAAGTCCCCCTCCATCTCTCTTGTAGCCCCCTGTAGGTACTTGACGGTGTCTCTAAGGTCTCCTAAAAGCCTTCTCCTCCCCAGGCTGAGCAGCCCCAACTCTCAGCCTGCTCCAGCCCTCTGATCATTTTCATGGCTGTCTCCTGGACTCAACTCCACCAGGTCCTCATCCCTCTTATGTTGAGGGGCCCCAGACCTGGATGCAGCTCTCCGGGTGGCTTTTTATGAGAACAGAGGAGAATGGGAGGATCACCTCCCTGTCCTGCTGGCTACTCTGCTTTTAATGCAGCTGAGGATACGATAGTATTTAAGGTTATTCTTGAAAATAAAATTATATAGTGTTTATCAATGGTTATTCCAAAATTGGACCATGCAAAAGGATGACCAGAAATACTGTGGTAGTACAGCCTGATGGTGATGCACATGATGTTCTGCTTTTTCATTTCAATAACACAACCACAGACTTTGACTCATGAGGGCCTCAGAAGTAGCCCTTTGGAGTCAAATCAATTCCTGGGAGCAAATTCAGCCCTCTTCATCTACTGTGGGCCTATTCACCTTCCATTGGGAAGGAATGGTCTGTGTGAGTATGGAATACAGGCACAGCATCATAGATATCAACAACTCTTGCTGATAACAAATAACTTCTTTCTCCACCCTTACCTGCTAGCTTTACTAGAGCTGTTGGTGGTCCTGCAGCTTAGCCAGGGCAACAAAGTCAGGACTGGCCCACAAAGTCTGCAGCAGTCCTTGGAGCCTCACATAGCACCTGGGGGACCCAAAGATACTGCCTTCTTTATTTTGGTGCCTTCCAGGCTGTGAAAGAGTTTGCACCTCCTTTGCTTAGGAAAAGTCATATTAAGTTATTCCTTCAGTTTTGTGTTGCAAGGTTAATCAAAACTACAGTCCAAAGTTTAACAAAATGAGGAAAATTGAACTACTAGCTTTTTATCTTCTGGCAGAACTTCCTCCTCACGACCAGTTTCCTCCACTGCCTTTCTCTGTCTCTATGGATGTGATTCAATCTTCCTGTAAGTGATTTATACCTAACTGTATTTTGTATAAGCTGGAGTCTATGTCTGAGCCCAGACTATTATGGAGATGGCAGTGCGACAATAGATGGATCAAATATTTTAGGAAGAAAGTTGTTGTGAGTGTACTCAAAGACTGAAGAAAAATGCACTTCTAAATAACTGATGATAACTAATTCCAAACAAAGATTCTGTCCAGTCAAATTCACACATTGTCTCTTGTCACTAACAACTGGTGATGTGTGGATACACCTTGTGCAAATGCACCTGCAGTGCAGAAACAGAGGAGGGTGCATTTTGCTAATACATTTCAAATAGTGGCAGAAACAGAATGGACTGAACTCTTCCAGAAAAATTAGTCATCTGTGAAAATAATGCACTTTCATGTTGCATAGAACAGTTTGTGAGCCCAACCCCAATTCACTAAATAATTTCAGACCTTCCCAAATATTTGGTTATTTTGCAACTTTGAGATAAAATAGTTTTATGCTACTGATATTTCAAAGCTACAGGACCTGGAATTTTGAAAGAAGCAAACAAAATATTTCAGGCCAAGCAAAATATTTCATTTGACTAAAACACCAGGAGACCTACAAAATTGGTTTTTTTCAGTATTGATGCAAACCAGTTTATCTGTAATCTGATGTCCAAATGCAAATTTCTGTTACTGAGAGACTTTAGGTGAGATATATTGCTCCGAACACTTGGTGCTGATCACCCTATCTGGTAATCTTACTACTAATGCAGCTACCCTGATTGTAAATGCTTGTAGGATTTGATTCTTGGCTATTTGGGTAGTTTTCTGGGAATAAAGGTGTACCTTCAAATATGCTCTTAATGTTTTGAAAAGGAAGGTATACAATTTTTCTAAACAGATCTGATTGGGACAATGGGTATTTTGACTGGGAAGTTTAGGTTTGTATAACTAGTTCCTTGTTTTCGAAATGAGAGAAGGTGTATGTCAAAACTTCAAGAAGCTACATCCAAACATGGCTTAAAAGGTTAACATCTCTTGTCATCTTACAGGGTCATCCCTGTACATTAACAGGATTTACCTCTGGCATTGCCTTAAACCATTAGGAAGGATAGTTAATGCAAAACTAACACCACACAAAAGGGCAATTTTTTTGACAGTCAGCCCTAACTTGAATTCTCTGCAGCTCAAGGTACCGGATGCACTGACACCCTTTCTCTTCTATAGCAAATTCTTCTGCAATATTTGCATTTATCATTTGTTCTGGATGTACTTACTGTGGCTGAATGTATTTCATGGTAAACATGAAAGTGTTTTTGTTTGAATGTTCCTCTACTTAGCAGACCTAGAACAATCTTATTCCCTGTTTTCTGGGTTGTTGCCAGGAGAATGTAATCTACAGAAATTGGGACACATCAATTTAGTGGGTTTAAACTGAAATTTAGTGGAAGAAGAATAGCAATCCTTTCATCTTCTATTCTTCCTAAAAGCCTAGCTAGGAGGAAATAAACAACAACAACAACAAAAATGCCGAAGAGTTGTTAATTAAAATCCAGTCCAGAAAATTCAATAGACGTGCAGCTGTGTTACATGAAACAGTGAAGCAAGCACTTCCTCCAATTAGGACTTAATCATGCAAAACCCTGTTCCCTCCTGAGAAGTCCCAGGACTTCTTGAGTTAACCAGCATTTAGTGAGGATGCCAGCCTTCTGTAGTTGAAAGAATAGATTTCTGGGTTGCATTTCCCACTGCAAATCTCTTCACATTCTCAAATCAAATTTTCTAGCCCAGTTCCTCAACTCTAGATTTGATAAAGGTTACACAAACATGAGGCTGGGGAGTTTCTAAATGACCTTGTTATGGAAATGATCTCTAAACAAACCTGCAGTGTACTTAGCCTTGACCATTAGGTTGCTAATGAATACATTCATTCTTCACAGCTTGTTGAGGACAGAGGTTGAAGCTATGTTTGCTTCAAAACTGTTTACTCGGACTAATCTGAGTTTGTCAAGTGTGATTTGTCACACCATTCATGAGCTGTGCTTCCTGGCTTGACAGTGAAACTTTTGCATAATACAGGGATCCAATTATGATGAGTCTTGCGTTCAAAGTTGCAGAAGCTTAATTATGTGGAGTGTCTGATAAGGACTTTGCTGAACTCAAAGGCAATGAAGAGAGATGCTTTTTTGTTCTCTGATTCACAGGACAGCTCATTAAAAATCACATTATTTTACTTTTCAGGTGTGCATCCTTGTTTGTGTGGGGTGAACTTTTGCACAATGGACAGCAATTAGTCTTTGTGCACTTACTGGAAGGAAGGATCAAGTAACTAATCAGTAATGCTAATTATAATGAAAACCTTTACCTTTTGACAAATTTATAACAATAAATCGGAGATTATCATTTTCTCTCAAAACCCTTTTTGGTTTCAAATTTATGGCAAATTGCCGTGACCTCATCTCAGCTCTACAGGGTCACTGATCTTCACATTTTCTGTCTTGTTCAACCTACTTACAAAACAACATGGAAATATCTTTCTTCTCACTCTTAATATTATTCAATGAAATGAGTCACAGAGTGTTGCCCCTTGGTCCTGTGTGGTTTATGTCACACCTGTATTCCTAGCAGCTCACCTTCACTCTCTTCTAGAACTTTTATTCAGTCGTTCGTGGGCAGTGTCTGAGATCCCTACAGGACACAAATTCAGAAATTTCTAGAATGTTAAAGTTTTCCCAGTGGCCCCTCTTGATTATTGTAATATTCCTCCCTATTTATTCATCAAAATACATTTTTGTTCTTTTCTACATTCTCCTCTAGGCATTCAGTTTTATGCCAGTTATATTTTCATACCTCCATGGGTTTGTTTGTGTGTGGGTTTTTTTCCTTGTTTTGTTTGTTTGTTTTGTTTTTGTTTGTTTTGTTTTCCTTTGTGGATACGTTGGAGGATGAGTGGGTAGAAGAGCATGAATTGTTTGAGGAGATTTTCTCTGTCTGATGCTACCTCGGTGTCTACAAGTTCATGAGCAAGGTAGCCCTCTAATGTTAGCTGGTCACGTGCTTTTTCTATTGAAAAGAATGACAAACAAGCATCACTAGGAAATTATTTATCCTGTCCTAAAACAGGCAAGAGAAAATGCTTCGGTCAGCTGAAAGAAATTGTAGAAAATATTAAGTCATGAGTCCCGTCTTCCTCCATAATGGAGATTATATAATCTATTTCTCATCCTTAGCTCAGAGCTTCTTCCAAGATTGTGACAGCTTCTACTTTCAGCTTCTACTACTGAAGCCGCACTTTGAGAGAGCGAAGTGTTTAATAACTACATTATTTTTTTGTAAAAGAAAAAAGTTGCTTATTTTCAAGGGACTTACTTGCCTATTTAGGATCACTTAGGTTGGAAAAGATCATAGAGTACAACTGTTAACCCAGCACTGCTGTGTTCACCACTAAACCATGACCCTAATGACATGTCTATATATCTTTTAAACACCTCCAGGCCAGATGACTCCACCACTTCCCTGGGCAGACTGTTCCAATGATTCACAATCCTTTCTGTGAAGAATAATCTTCCCAATATCTAGATCTCCCTTTGTGCAACTTGAGGCCATTTCCTCTCATCCTATTGCTTGTAACCTGAGAGAAAGGAGCAACCCCCAGCTGCCCACCGGGAAGCTGTAGTGAGTGACAAGATCCTCCCCAAGCCTCCTTTTCTTCCAGGCTAAACACTCCCAGCTCCCTCAGCTGCTCCTCACAGCACTTGTGCCCCAGACCCTTCCCCAGCTCCGTTGCTCTTCTCTGTTCACACTGCAGCCCCTCAATGTCTCTCTTGCAATGAGGGGCCCAGAGCTGAACACAGGATTTGAGGTGTGGCCTCAGCAGTGCCCAGTACAGGGGGACGGTCACTGCCCTGCTCCTGCTGGCCACAGCAGGGCTGATCCAGGCCAGGATGCCATCGGCCTTCTTGCCCACCTGGGCACAGCTGGATCATGTTCAGCTGCTGCTGACCAGCACCCCCAGGTCCTTTTCCACTGGGTAGCTTTCCAGCCACTTTTTGCTAAGTCTCTAGCTTGGGGAAGTTTGAGACTTAGTCATCTGGTGGTTTTGATTCCATTCCTCTTCACTAGAAGCTACTGCCAGATGTCATTTCACCAACCTTATCCATCTCACATCAGCCTCTTCCATATTAAAGCTTACCATGCATTCCTTCTTCTTTTCCTTTCCTACAGGTCCTTTAGCAATTGCCACACAAGCCACAGGCTCCTTAAACAGATACATGTTCTCCTCAAGTTTCCAGTCCTCTTAATCTGGCTGTTCTGTAGCCTAAAATTGACATTCTTAGTGGGCAATGAAGTAAATGAGAAGGCATGTCTTCATATGCCACATTCTGCTGTAGTTAAAACATTTCTGCATGGAAATGAAAATTAACAATAGTAGTCAAAACATTAAATTGACCTAGCACTTGAATTTATACAGTTTTGATTCTTTGCTACTAGTGGAGGAAAGCACACAGGAAATACTTAAATGATGTATTTTACTTCAATCACTTTTTTTTTCCTCTAACAGGGCATTTTGGAAACAATTGCATTGCTTGACAGTTTCTACTCTACAGGGATTATAAAAGGTAGAATCCTTGTATTATAAAAATGTACCTCAATATGTTACATGTTCTGTAAGTTTCTCAATACAGCATGCTGAAGGTCACTCTTAACAGACAGTTGTTTATGATTCAAACAATAGACAGATTATATCTGTTTATTTAAAGTCTCAAATAAGAAGAAATAAAACTACATCCTTTTCCTTTTGTCTGTTTTGGACACAGATGAATTTGAAAACCTTCAGTGTCTGATGAAAGTCATAGAACTTTATGAAGATCAGAGAAATGTCTTAAAAACCTTCATCAGATACAAATGCACATAACTTAGCATTGAAGAGGCATCCTGTTGCCTTTTCCTGGGTGTAGGATTCTGTGTTCAGAGGAAAGTTCAAAATAGGAGGAGAAAATTACTTCTGTAAAGCATACTCAACTAGAGCATTTTCTTCCTTGTTGTTGGTACAAATGAATCAGAATGTCCTGTTTCTGCTGGAATTAAAAAAAAAAAAAATTCTTTCTGCTTTCCAGAATGAATGGTATAATCATCCATTCCTACATCCATTCCTGAAGAATACAATGTTTTCCTCCCAGACTACTAACAGGATCAAGGTTAGTTTTACCTGAGGACTTGGACTGACCATCTCTAAGTGACACAAAATAGATGAAATGTTGAACATATTTGTCCAAACACTAAAGTTATTTGCCAGGATAGGGCCTATTGTTTATGTGCTTTGCCTTGTGCATTCCAGTGGCTGTCACTGGCTGTAATGGAGACCTCGAATCACATCAACTACGGTATTGTCATTTTTATCTTAAAGTCATTGTCGATTTAGCTGGAGATTTTTGGTGGGACCTGGATTTCAATGCCAGATAGATTTGATTTCTTATGAGATCTATTAGGAAAGGAGAAAAAGATTTCTTGATGACACATTTCCTGTTGACTTTACACAGCAGCCAGAAAGGGTAGGGGATGTCTGTCATGCTAACGCTAAATAATTGTGTTATGTTTGCACCCTGAGTTGTTGTACAGAGGATCTATGCTGCGTAGGATCTTGAGAGGAAACTATCTATTGAATTTGACATTTGTATCCATTTTAGGTCCTGTTCTTATGGTGGATTTTATCCTTTTGGTCACTTTCACCTGCTTTATTTTAACTCCAGAGGGAGATTGCATGAGATTTAAAATGCCATAAGCAAAGGGAGAATTCAAAGAGTGTTTAAAAGAAGATCTGTATTCTTCACGTTTCTTTGTGCTTGCTTATCTTTGCACACTAAAGTGCTTTCATGAAAAAGAGCAAGCCTGCTCTGAGGAAACACATTTTCTCTGTGTGTGAACATTTGCAGAGCTGAATTCTAAGGGAGAACACTCCCCTACTTGAGAATGCAGGTATAAAGAGGTGTGTGTGGAGAGGGATTTGCTGGGTTTGGCAGCCTCTATGGCTTCCTCAAATTTCACATTTCCTTTCAGAATGAAGCCCTTGGGTTCACAAACATTAGCTTTGTATTGGTGTTCCATCCACCCCTCAATGCATCTTCGCATTTCCGTATTAAACCTGTTGGCAGCAGGCCCTGTTGGGTAATGTGAAACACGTACGGAGTGCAGAACTGTGAAATGGAGGTAATGCATTAATGCACGTAGATTTGCAGAATCAGAGAATGATTTGGGCTGGAAGGGACCTTAAAGAACATCCGGTTCTGACTCTCTGCCATGGACAGAGACACCTTGCACTAGACCAGCTTTCATCCAACCTGGCCCCTAACGCTTCCAGGGATGGGGCATCCACAACTTCTCTGGGCAACGTGTGCCAGTGTCTCATCACTCTCACAGGAGAGAATTTCCTCCTAATATCTCATCTAAAACTTCTTCCTTTCAGTTTAAAGCCATTCCCCCTTTTGCTATCACTACATGCCCCTGTGAAAAGCCCCTCTCCAGCTCACTTGCAGGTCCCCTACAGGTACTGGAAGGCAGCTATAGTGCATCCCTGAAGCTTTCTCCAGGCTGTAGAACCCCAAGTCTCACAGCCTGTCTTCACATCCTCAAGGGAAAGTGTAGCTCAGGAATGCTGTGATTTTGGTATGTGGGCACTTCAGGGGTACTTGTTTTTGAATGGGGAAGTTAGAGTAGCACAACTCACGAAAAACAGCAAAGTGCAAGTTCACCCTTGATTTATTAGTTTCAAAAGCTGAAGTAAGAGTGCATCACAGGGGTGTAGAACATGGCTTTGATCGGGAAGAAATATACCTGCAGTTTCTGTTTGGGAAGAAATGAATGCAATATTCAATAATTTTCAGAGTGAGAACAAAATTATGCTGTCCCCTTCAATACCTTTGAATTACTTTTCCTTCCGAAGTTTGTCACTGTAGCAGCTTGCATGGTACGACAGAAATATCTGTGGGATAGAATCACTTAAAACTCTCAAAGACGATGAAATTAAGTGTTATACAGTATATTTATCCATACCTTGTAGAAAATAAGACAAATTCATAGAAGACAAAGAAATCTAGAAGTTTAGATGAAGTTTAGTAAAAAATCAGAAAAAAATGAAGCTTTTACTAAAGGAAGACATGGCAGTGATACTAGTGATATCTCCATGCACGTCAGTGATAGCTAAAATACACATTGCTGTTATTAAAAACTGTGGCCTACAGGCACTTGTATGCCCGAGTTTGTTGGTAGTCAAAGATGATTAATCTACAATATGCTGCAAAGTACCTGATAACTGCATTGTTTTAACACACCTGTGGCTTAATTCCACAGACGTCCATCATATATTACGCTGGACTTCATGGTTTCCTTCACTGTCCTCTTTACTGTAGTCAGAAGAGCTAAATCTGCTGAATTTTGATAGAATAGGGTTTTTTTTTTTTTCTTTTTCTTTCTGCTCTGGAACAATTTTGTGTGTAAAAAAATCTATGTAATGGGAGAGCAGCTGTTAATTTCACAGCTGAAGTCCGAACTACTGGCAGTTGATAGCAGTGATTTGCATCTTTGCACTGAAGAGGGGACATGATTATTTTATTCAAGTACATATCAGGGATTAAACTGAAGGAAAGACAGTTGAATTGATGGGATTTGGAAATTTCTGTGGAAAAAACAACCCAGAGAAATGCCAGGCAGGTTTCTAATCACTGGAGGAATGAAGCTCTGAAACAGCTTTCTTGTGAGAAGAGAAGTAACTGGAGAGTCTTCAAAAGGGAACTTGGTAAATTTTTGCAAGGGACTACTCAATGTGTTTTCCAGACATCTCTGAACTCAGTGAACCAGAAAGAGTGTCTTTCACATGGGTCCTGTCCTTTAAGTTCTTCCTTGCTGGGTGTGCTCAGCTTACATTAGAAATTCTTCATTTTCAGCATTTATTTTTCTCATTTGTGACAAGGTAAACAGCTGTTGTATTGCACTAAACACGGGGCAAACAGCAATAGAAAAATGGGGATGACAGCAGTGACAAAGACCTCTGTCCCAAAATAGACCTTTCACTGGTGTGTGGCAACACAAGCTTGGCACCTTCATTGTATCTTGGCTTTCTCGACAGGAGTGTGCTGTGCTGCACCAGACAGAGAGGAAATATTGAAGGGAGGGCCAACACCAAGTGCCAGTGCTCACCTGGGACAGTACAGAGCGTTTTTCTGGTACCTGAGTGGAGGTAGATTGCACAGGGCTCTCTTAATTTTCTCTGAGTTATGCAACTTTGTACTTTGCACGAATAACAGAGGAGCCATTATTGTAAAGCACAGGTAATGGGAAACTTACTTCAAAACAAGGAAAATACAGACATAATAGATTTATTGTGATGTAATTTGGTTTCATAAGCACGGTAGAACACATCAAGTTACTATAAATTATGTGTGGGAGCAGGGTTTTGAGATCTTGGATTCCCCAAGTCTTAAGTCTCAGGGGAAACCTCTCACCCCTTGAGGCCAATGATAAAAATCATTGATTTCAGTAATTTCTTCCCTTCAGATCTCTTTACTGCCTTCTCACCAGCTGTCGCTGTGTCAAAAGCCATAGAGAAAGAAGGTAAAGAACTGTTTCATTGTAACTTTTCAAAGAAAAATCATGTTTCAGTATGGAAAAAATGTAACTCAAGTGGACAGTGATAGTTTCTTTTTTTTACCCTACAGAAATTAGGAGGACTTTAAAAGAACACATTATGTTTTTTCAAAGAGACAATTAGGAATCACATTTTTTTTTTTTCAATAAGCAAGAATCCATTATTTTGCTGAAAACAGTGGTGGTAGATGGGACCCTTTTTCAGACTGAAATGATTAAAAAAATTCACCTTTCTAGACAACTTAGCTAATGCTTCAAAAGATTTCCATTGATGACATTAAATAAGCTTATTGCTATTTTCATAAATCATGCGTACTAAAATCCAGAACCTTTTCCATGCTCTTTCTGCAACAAAGTACCAGGGAAAAATGTATTCCTAATGTGAAAGTCTGA
>VZUA01038381.1:56856-68702 GCA_013401035.1 Horornis vulcanius
CTAAACTGGCATAAAATCCAAAGGAATTCTGAATTCCTTTTCAGTCCACGAAGTATTTTGCTGGTGAGCCTCACTGAAAACTGCATCCCTGGCATCTGTGAGTCTGATGTTAGACAGACTTTGAGAACGATGGAATGATGCTCAGGCTATGGCTGGTGTCAGTAAATTTTGTGGTACTGAAAAATGTTCCTAGGTCTCAATCCTCTTTCCAGCTAAATTGCTGNGAAAATTCCCAAATAACCTGTTTGGGAGTAGACAAACTACCTGAGAGATTAAGAGAGTGTAATAGCCTGAGTGTGAGCTGTTTCACGTCTCTTGGGCACCATGTCAGTGAATTATCTCGATTATATTTCATCTCCTATTAGAGACATAGCCTTAGGCTTTAGGCTCCATTTGAAATGCCATCTTATATGCTTCATTCTAGTAGCCCCAGTCTTATGATTTCTCTTTGATCTGGCTATATCAGTTATATCTACAGCTGGAGACCAGTCCCCAGTACTGATTAAAATACTAGCTGAGCTNCATCTTCTGTGAGCCTCAGAATGACAGACTGAGTGGTAATAAAATTAGTCTTGTAACAGATCTAGGAGATGAGTCACAGGCCACAAAGAATAAGGCAACCAGTTTATGAAATCTGGGGCATTTTTCAGTTCCTGATGAAAAAAAAAATCACATAAATTACATATTTTTCAGCAACTTTTCTTTATTTTCCAAAGGGTTTCTCTGACATTAGTTATTTTTGGCAAAGTGCCATTAAGCTACAAGTCCAGTGAAATCCTGTGTCACTCTCTACCAGCTTTTGGGAGTCTGTGGTGGAGGGTGGCTGCAGTATATGAGATTTCACTGGACTGTTGCTCCTGGAAAGCCCAGTGGAAACAGTGATTGTAAGCACAGTGCTGATTGATTCTTGTCTGAAAGAACTTTACATTTTTCACAGAAGAGATTCTGGTCCCCTTTGTCCCTGGTTCCACAGTAACTGAAGTGGCAGGCCAGTAAAGCTCAGTGGAAGAATTAGGGTTTGAGATTTCTGCTGTAAGCTTGAGCTGAAATGGATCCAAACAAACATTGTCTGCCCTCTTCTAAGTGACAATTTGATTGATTCTTGTGCAGAAAAGGTGTGCATCTGTCTTCACCTTCTCCAGCTGCTGAAGCATCTGCTTAGGGGGTAACAAGTCATCTAGGTCAGAGATCTGTGACTAGAGTTGGACCTCTCTGGTAAATCAAAGGACTGGAGAAATTGGATTTGGCTCCTAAACTATTCAGACAAGACAGTCCATATGGATGCTGAAATCAAACAGATGAAAGATGAGCTCTGGGGCAGATTAGAAAAAAGGCAGTCCAGAGCTTTGAAGAGCCTGAGGTTTGGCAGAGAGATCTGCAGTCAACGGCTTATCAGATGCCTTGGGCATGCTTAAAGTTGGTTGCTGTTTTGGCTAAACAAGTGGCACAATGATGGAATACTTTAGTGTTAACTCTGCCTTGTAAAGACATTGTATATCTTATATCCTTGTAAGGACATTATGGAGTGTAGTTGGACAAACAGCAGACACTGAGCAGGACCTCCCAATGGCCTTAGATTTCAGTGGCACCATTAAGCAAACCCACCCAAGCAGACTGAGATGATTGAAAGGATATGCTCTTAAAAAACCTGAAAAACCAAGCCACAAAACCATGTTATGAAACAGTGGAATATTCAGGGGGGAAAAAAAGGCTTATGCAATTTTTTCAGAGTTTTGAGACTGGATCTGTGACTTTTATCTAACAAGGAAAACATAAGGATTTGTTTTCCTTACCATCTCCCAAAATAAAGGCTACTAAAACTTGGTTGTGCTATCAGAGCGTCCTGAAGGAAAAAGAAATGGGTAAAGACCCAGCTGCCTGACAGATGACCTATCATTTGGGAACAAAATGTGGTGGTATAGAAAAGAAAGCAGGGTTGGGTATGTCAAGCTTACCCACATGAGTGTGGCAAGCCATCAAAGGTGCAAAGAGCAAACATTCACTCTTGTACTAATAAAAAAATAAGACTGAAACCACTCTCTTCTTTTCTAAACTATCTATCTTTCAAAACAGGGCAGATACATGCAGGTTGCTTGATTTCTTGAGGAAAGTCTCTGAACTCTACTGACTCCTGAACAATATCCAAATGCAAGTTTGTGCAGGCAAAGGTTGTGGCAGGGATAAAGTTATTAATTTAACAGTATAGAGCATTAATTCTCTGCTGCTAGGACTTTTCTCCTCAACACTACAAGCTGCCAAATGTTCCAGTCCTGATCTTGCAAAGCTCTTCAGGATGTGCATAACATTAAAGCAGCAATCCCTCATATTAGGGTCCTACAGCCTCCTCTCACACAACAGGGAAACTCTGGCTCATTATAGAAAACCACAACAAAAAGCAATAGTATACATTTATATTAATATATGTGTTGCTTCTTACTGGCCAGCAGTAAAAACTGTGACTTGTGGGTTTTATTAAAATAATTTTTGTTGGAAATGATGGATTAAATTTTGTTCTTTCACCTCCTGTTTCACAATGATACATCAGAACTTTTTCAGAATTTATTGATCAGTCCAATTTTGAAAGAGTAACATTAGATCCATTCCTTTATAATTGTTTCAATGAGTTTTTTTGGGATTAAGACTTATCAATCTGTTTATTTAGTATTAACTTTCTAAACCGACCTCAAATTTATCCCCTGATGTAGGATTTTGTATTTCACACCTGCACATTTTGAGCTGTTCTCATGTCCCACCTTGTGTCCCCAGGTAGCTCAGGAACAGACCGATTTCTCAAAGTAAATTTCAAGGGTTTGTTCTCAGGTAATCCTTGAATTTGCAAAGTTCATGAACTGTTTCCATATATCATTTTTTTCCCACAGTCCATTCCTCTGTACTGGCAAAATCATTGCCCCCTTCTAACCCTTCCCTGGAGCAGAAGCATGTGCCAGGGTGCCACATGGGCTATCAAAGGGGTAGAGTCACAATGATGTAGCAAGTAACAGCAGAGGAAAGAGGAAGAGCACCCTGACACAGCATTCCAGAAACTCTGTTTTCAATGAATGATTGAGGGACTTCTTCCTTGAAAGGAATGATCACCAAGATAACCAGCATAAGCCTTGGAAGCAGATAACAAGAGCAGTTGCCTTTTCACTGCCATGAGCAGTGACTGAGAGACTGCATGGAAATCAATCATTTAGACTTCAGGGAAGGAAATCAGATCTAGAAAAAATGTTGTGTCTTCAGTAGTCACTACAATACTTTGACTCACTTAGAGTATTCAACTGAAGGGTTAAGGTTGTGCAGTGCTATGAAATAGTGCTACAGCACCATTCTGATGCAATTTAAACTCATCCCAAGTAATTGAATTCAACACTTATGCATTGTGTACCACGCATGATGTACCATGGCTTTCCTTCTTTAGTTGGGGAGGCATAAATCTGACATCAGCTTTAGTTTTAGTATCATTCACTGTGACCAAAATCCCTTTGCATCATTCCACTTTACACAAGATACTAGAAGAAAATGAAGTTCTCTGAAGAACATTTTTTCCTATAGACCTGGATAGAGGAAACAGACTAAACTACTGTAAACACAGAGCTTCACCTGTATGCTGATAAAAGTGGGAAGCTTTTTTCTTCTGTTCTATGCAGAACATTGCCTTTTCCCTGTCCCTAACCTTTCTAGTTCTTGTCCTGGGAAATTTTGATCATGATGGCATTCATGGTCCGAGACTGGTGCTTCTGCTGTGTACCAGGGTATGGTCCAGGGTTGTCTTCCTAGCTCTGATCTTTGCAAAAATTCCCTTAAACTACTATGGAGAGTATTCATCAACTCCATGACATAACATAGAGGATATATCGAGTCTCCTTTCCTTTACAGTGTCCAGTTTGAAAACTTATTTGGATGTAAACCTGTTTCACCACCAAACCCCACAGCTGCAAGTGTGGGGCTGAAGGGCAAGGCCATGGAGCCAGCTGAGATGTAAATACAGGTAAGTCTATACTGACTGAGGGAATTAGACCTAATAATTTATTTTTCTTTATCCCACTTTAATTTCCATTGAGTAAGCTCTGAGTCTAATTTTCCCATTTCTATTTACTGTTATCATTGTGATTATGCTGAAGACCTCCTGTAATGAATCAGAGTTCATTTCGAAAGATGCTCTAGAAACAGTGTAACAGCCCAGAGAGAGAAGGTAACTTCAGGAGTTTTCCTGTGTTCTTGTGTGTCACAGCACTGCAATTTGTCCTGGAAAACCTATAATTTAATACTTCCAACAGCTAAAAATCGATAGCTACCTATTTTTACCTGGCGACTCCTTTTACCCCGTGCAATACTTTTTTCCAGTTCATCTGTTGCCCAGACTCACTTGTTGGGACCAGTGGGGCCCTTTTATCATCTGACATCTAGTGGCAGTGCTGTGCAATAGGGACAAGGTCAAAAAGAAAGCCGGGGATGTCACACTGTGAGAAAATTCTAGCCCTTCATGATCTCATATTGTGGGATCATTTCATTTTCTGATAACCAACCTATGTTTTTAAATTTGCAGTCTTCTTAATGTAATGCTATGCTCTCAGTGTTGCAGTGACAAGTGTGTTTTTTGCATTTGAACTCGTATTGTGCCCTTTTATAATATAGTCTTCCTTTAATTCCAAGTACTAGGAATTTAGGAAAAAAATCTTAAAGGCCCTATTACAAAGTCCTTGCTGAGTTGATAACAGAAGTAAAATGTTTGAAATACAAAATGAAGACAACATTGGTAAAAATTAAAAAGTCAAAGGTCCTTTTAAACCATCCAAATGATGCCTACTTATTTCCAAAGCCAGAAAATCCACAATTCATCACCTGTGCATTCATGTATTCTTTATTAATTTGGGCTTTCCTGAAAAGAGCTGGTACTTTGCTATGTCAGGAGCACCACACCGTGGTCTCTGAGTCCTTCATGCTCATAGGGCTGTAGCCCACCATTTCTGGTCACCTGAAAAGCTAGGAATGACTGCATGCGCTTAAGGTTTCCTGTCATGCTGCTGCAGCCATCTTTGCAGACTGATGCCTTCTCCTTTGGATACAATACATGTGAAAGAAATCCTAGAAAAACATAGAAGTTCAAGCAAATTTTTCTCATTGACATGTCAATATTTTGATTGACAAAAATGGAGTACTTTCCAACATAAATTTTGTAACTTGTAATGTATGAAATGATGATTAAAAATACTCTAGATGAACATATGATTATTAGAAAAGTCTGGCAATGCAAACTGAGTTGTTTGTTTATTAATATGAAGACAGTATGGTGTATTTATACCGGAATCTTAGATCTTATGCTGATTGAGGTTTGATTCTGAATGAAAGGAAATTGAAATTTTGGTATTTTCTGTGATATCAAACATTCAGGTTTTGATGACTTGAGGTTATTTGCATCAGCTTTCTCTAAGGCAAATAGAAATAATGCAAAGAAATCTAAACAGCAACTTTATTGCAGTATGTAGAGTGTGTATTATTTTGTAGATGGTTAGTGCTCAGCTTTTCTATTTTGAATAATCAGATTGTGCTGTAACATCAGCTATGACTTGTACAGGCCCTTGTCTAGTGTTAGCACCAGAAAAATACTATTATTTCCACTCTTTTTCTCAAAAGAGAGATGTAAAATTACTACTGTGCATGGAGATAGACTTACTAAGTGTGTGTGGTAATGAAAAAAGGCATCTGTCACTTTGTCAGATACCACACACTGCTGCTAATTCCAGCTGCCAGCTAAGGAGTATGGCACCATTGCTGGAGGAAGACAATTGGATTTAGAGTAAGAAACAGGATAGGAACCCTTCTGTCTTGCAAACCAGGCTCATACCTCTGCCATGTTACAGAGTGTTCACACTTGAGGAGTGGGCGTGCTTTGTGTGAATTTTGCTGGGACAGTACATTTCTATGGTCTTAATGAGCACAGATGTCCCATTAGGGCTATGACTGTGCAAAAGATTTCAAAAGTAGTGTTACTTAAATACATGTTGGAATTTTGGCATGAGCTTGAAGACTTTGCTGAATCAGCGCCTTCTTCTCTAATAAATCCTGTCCTCTGGCTCACGATGTACACAAGCTGCACTGTGTTCCTGGAAATGAGGAAAGAGTTTATCACACTTAGAAATCAACAACACATCTTTACTAATAGTCATTCTCCTTCCATACTCTGTACATCTCCATAAACAAACAGTTCTTGACTTGCAGAACTTTGCTCCAGAACACATCGGTGCCTATTTTGTCTACTCCTGAGATCAGTGTAAAATTTCCTTACCTCCTTACACTAACTAAGTGGATTTATTTTACACTAAAAGCCTGGTTTGTTTACACAGAAAAATCCTGTTTACAGTAGTATGAAGTGATAGATGCACTGTTCAGCTGCTTGGAAAATTATAAGCAAACTAGAAATTGCATCATGATTTAAAGAGCTCATCTATTGATTGTGTAAATCATGTCCTCTATAATCTTTGGTGAAAATCAAAAACAGCAGTTTAAAAGTAATGGTGATAGCCTGAAACATAGCTAGAGGTAAATATATGCATATGTATCTGCATTACCTGCTTGCATACACTTTTGAAAAATGCTTTTAATTGCTTTTTGTAAACGATACATTTTTCATCTTTATTACCAAGTTGTTCTGTTTAATAATGACATTTCCCATATATCTGTAAGTATTTCTTTTTTGAAAATACCTGCATTTTGAAGTATCAATTTTTCATCCTAACCGCTGCAACCCTTTCAGTCTAGGGCAAAACAGCTTTTACCAGCCCCTATAATAGTTGCTGATAATTTAGGGGACTCAGTCCTTTCGAACATAGTTTCTAATACTCCCTTGGTGCTTTTCTTTACATTTTCCCTTTGGTGATTCTGAATCCCCACCAATATGGCAAACACACAGCTCAGCTTATTCAATTTAAATTGCCCTATTAATAGATTTAACAAAGCATTTTTCATTTTCAAATCTAAGTGCTTCTCCTCGCATACTTTTCTCTCTGTAAAATGCATTTGTGTAAACTTTTATTTAGAAAATCGTGAGCCGAGCAACCGCACAATTGAAATTAAGCACCTGAGGAGCTGAGCTGTCGGGAGCCAACCTGGAGCCGATGCTGGCGCGGCTGTGAGCGCGGGGTGCCAGATGTGACTGCCGAGTGCCAGCTGTGTGCTCGGGGTGCCAGATGTGACTGCCGAGTGCCAGCTGTGAGCGCGGGGTGCCAGCTGTGAGCGCTAGGTGGCAGCGATGACCGCGGGGTGACAGCTGTGAGCCCTGGATGACATTTTGTCCGTGGTGACAGTTGTGACTTTGGCGTGCCAGCTGTAACCACTGGGTGGCTTCTGCGGCCATGAAGTGCCAGCTGTGAGCCCTGGGTGACAGCGGTGACCTTGGGGGAACAGCGGTGAGCCATCACTTCCAGACCAGGGGACCCCGAAGTAGGGGCAGTGGGCAGTGCTGGCAGGTCCCTGTGGGCTGTGTCCGTGGGAATTGTTAGGCTGAGTGCTCGGCACTCCAACCTGTTGCAAGAAGAAGCATTTTCTTTGGGGGCCTGTGCTAACCTCCTGTATCCGCAGCAAATGCTCCAAAAGTAATCACCATCTTCATCAGTCCAAGGTTGAACAGACAGCCCACAGCCACAATATCCAGAGGCTGTTACCCACCCCAGACCCAGACCTAGTCTTTAGAAGCCTATGTTGTATTTTTATCTGATAGTTTGTGACTTCGTGCTGCTCATTAATGTGGAGGTTGTACGGCCCTCGGTTCCACTGTTTCTTCCTATCATACAGAGCAGCATTTGATTCTATTATACAGAGAAGGCATTTCCACACCTTCCCAACCCCTTTAGCCCTGCAGGCTGCAGAGCCTCACAGAGCCTGCACAGACCCACATGCACCCATATGGGGACAAGGAACTTTAAGGAGCACACAAACACACACATGGATCTATGTCCACTAATTTACCTAGAGTTAGTAAGATACTTACAGACCATAAAAACACAAGAAGCCTGGGATGTCTGAGGAACAATCCATCAGACACCCCTTACCCCAAACTGATTTCATCAATGAATGCAGACAGACCATGAAGAAGTCTAATTTACAGCCAGATCCACAGGACCCACATCTAAAACCTCTAGATCCTGTCTGCAAAGTCCATGTGCAAGACACACCCAGTAAGATCACTGAGATGGCTGTCATTAAAAGTGTTCACCCTGCAAGGCTCTCTGCCTGTGTGTAGACCTCAGAAAACTGCCCTCCCTGTTTCAGCCAGGCCCTTCATCCCCACAGTGTTGCTCATCTGCAGTTCTTGTTGATGTCCTGTTTCAGCACCTGCAACGTCTGTACTGGGTTTCAGTTCTCTGCTTTGGATATAGCTCTGACATATCTGATGGACAAGTGTTCAAAAAGGTTCAAACTTCATAAGCTGTTCAAAGAACGTGTTGACTACCAGCACTTAAACACAGCCTTGCACCTTCCTTTCCTGTCATTGGGATTGTGGCAATTTGCAGCAATGAAGTTGCTGGGGCACGAAGTTATGAGCAAGGAAGAATGGTTATGTACAGCCAGGTAATAACAAGTTGTTTATTTGTATGTTAGTTCTCATGCTTGTCCTTTTTCTTCCTTTAAGGTACCAAACCCTTAAAAAAATTCACTATCAGTTTTCTCCAGGCTTTTGGGGTATCTGCCTGTCACCTGAGAGCACAGGGGAGAATTGCTCACTTGAAGGGGTAAGATGTGGTTTTTCAGCTCTACTCTAGCAAGTATTTGATCATACATAGTTCCTGCCCCACTCTGTTAGCTGAAACACCCCCATGCCATTGTCAGGAGATTGGGTTCCTATAGACAAAGAAGTGAGCTTTTCAGGACAATCTAACAGGAATGCTACAGTTTGTGTGCCTCAATAACACATTATATTAGGATGAATAATTTCCTCATTTCAGTTCAGTCTCATAATCTTAAGATCTTATCATTCATTTGAAAAACAGCTGTTGAAAAACATTAATTGGATGAGAAGCAAATGACCATTTTTTTTTAGTGACGTGAAACAGCTGGAAAGACAAGTACAGATTAGCTGTCTCCTTGGTTTTGTATGTCATTTCCGCCTTTCCCTGTCTGACCTCTCAAACTCATCTTGTCAACAGTAGGGGGAATACAATATTATAAAACTGAATGGAAATCCGCAGTGGAAAGTGAGAAGAAAGTTTAGTAAAAACACTGAGAAAATTATTTCAGCTTGACCACATGGGATCCTGTTTTCTGTGTGTCTGTGTGTCTATCTGGTCCCACAGCAACTGGAGGTACTAGAAGACTTTTCCAAGCCAAAGAGAAATTCCACCGTTCCTACTGTGGTTTTGTGGAAAATAGCAGCTGGCTAGAGAAGAAAAACCCCTGTTGATGGGAAGACAGAAAATTCATCCCTGGACCAGGCTGTGGGGCCAGTGGCTGGTCACCCCACGGGTAACTACACAGCATTACTCAGCTAGATACTGAAATATAATATGGGGACATGCATTAGGAGGAGCGATAGGAGGCATAGGAGTGGGGGAGAGGTATTGGGAACTCTTTAGGGCTTTAGGGAGGATATTGTGAGATGCAAGACATAATTCCATGTTGTCCAGGCTCCTGGCAGAGATGGAAGGATAGGACCACCAGTAAGCCCTTTTCTCTTCTGTTCTGACACTCCTATTCTGGTTCCTACACCTCCAATAAAATGACAATCAGAGAGGGAAAAACTGAGCGACCAAGCTGTTACCACTGATCAGAAGTCAAGTCTTTCTGTGTTGCAAATGACGTTTTAGGCCTTCTTTGCTAATAAAGGAAAAGCAGTACTGATTGCTTTATTTGTTTTCACAGGTGGCCTGTGGACATGAACCCCACACTGGTTTAACAGAATGCCGGAGCTGCCAGTCAGAAAACTTCATTAACTACATTTCAGTGTTAAAGATTAACTTGCCTTAGACCAGGGATTTATATAAATTATGAAACAATGTTTAACCTGAGAAAAGAAGGAACACAAGGTAACTATTATGCTTGTTTATACATCTGAAGACAGTGGAACTTGCCTGTGTTGCAAAGAACTGAATAATCTCCTCTATGACTCAATGATTAAACGTTTCTTGAAGTTAAAATTGCAATTGTATTACACACTGAGCAGATTGTGTGTGAAAGAGTAATCTTGCCTTTGAATATAAACACTTGGGTGTAACTTGGCAGCTTCTGTGACTGTGCTGTTAAACTGTGCTTTCTACTACACAGCCATCAATTTAATTGAGTTCTGGAGAAGAGTTTAAGAAGCCTGAAAATACAGAAATAGGTAAGGAATTGTCTCTCTCCCAGGTACCTCCAGCATTCTCTGCATTTTTTGTGTGGGATATCACAATCACTCCCCAGTGACAGTGCAAGCAGGTGCCTTCAGACAACTTTATCACTGGCAAAAAAGCTTCTGTTGTAACTTGTCAAAAAAGTGAACATCATAGGGGAGAAATGTAGGATGTGCTATTCTGAAAAAAACCTGGAAAATACCCATCAAAGATACTGTTAATTCCACCCAGCCTTTTCTGTCTGAAAGTTAGCTACTCTAAGCTTGTTGGGTAGCCTTCCCCTGCAAAGAGATGTTTTCCCTGGAGGCTGAAGATGCTGGTTTGCCCCAGCATAGTCTTTGAGTGAGATAAGATCAGCAAGATAAGATAAGATAAGATAAGATAAGTAACATTTTGGAAAATTTCTTCCTCTTCTTTCAGTACAGGGGTTCTTCCCTAACTCATATATCTAGACAGAAAGCTAAAGCAGTCAGATGAATCTGCCTCAGATGTCTACCATGCCACCTCACTTTAAGCTTAAGTTTTCTTAGGGATCTAAATGGTGATGGTGTTCACCACGATTATGCTTGTAGATCAGTGGAACATCACATTTGATCCTTTACTTTGATTTCCTGGTGGGAACAAAGCCAGTGGGTTTCTCACAGCAATAGCAGCAACACGGTGGTACTGCTGCTGTTTACAGCAAATCAGGTGGGCAAGGTTCATGCTTGGGTCATTGCATTGCTATAAAAATACACAGCAAAAAGAAACATTTTACTAAAATATGAGGGAGGTCCGTAAAACAGACAAATATGAGAGAAGCAGGGAACAGCAGAACAAGCCAGTACTGAGACCAGGTTCTCAGATATCCACAGCCATGCATGTAGTATGGCCAACAATTTGGCAGGGTGTTCTGGCCCTGTTTCCAGAACTACATGTAAAAGAAGTACCTGGGGAGGATATGACTGTGACTCTATAGATATTGTCTGTTTTTGTGAGGAGTTTGCATGGCAATGTGCAATAAATGCCAGATGTATGTAAAGCACATGGTTTGTGTCAGCAGAGCAAAGGTAGTTGAATCTATTCTTGAACTGGGCTAGGCTGATTTGTGAAGGATGTAATTCATAGATTAAGAGAAGTGGACACTGATGAAATATTAATTGTTATGTGTAAGGCTGATCAGGGTGATTATCAGGTGAAATAATTTATTTAGACACTGGGACTTCAGGGTGATTTCGGTGGCGAAGTACTGTTGTGATTGAAAGGGACAAGGCTGCAGCAGCCAAAGACAAGAAGGACAAGATGCAGGAAAATGCATCTTCTGCAGAATGCAGAAAAACAAGTGACTAATGAAAGCCTATATCTTGCAGGTGGAGAGAAAAGGAGCTCGCTCTTTGGAGAGAAAAGAGGCAAAGAACAAATATTTTATGCTGGAGGGATGTTAGCATATTAACCTGCAGCCTTTTACACCTCAGAAATGTAGAATGCCTTCAACAGATGAAGCAGAAAACAGGTGCCATCAACCTAAAACTGTTTATTGAC
>VZUA01038385.1:3011-13710 GCA_013401035.1 Horornis vulcanius
TTTGGTACAGGAGATGTGCATGAAGTTACAAACAAAAGCACACCAATATTGAAAATGATGTTTACAAACCTCTGCTTGTTTCTGGCAAATGATTCATCTGCAACAGCAATTAGACACTGTCTGGTGGAAAGTACTGGTACCAACAATACCACCAAATTCTTCACCCCTTCTTTCCTTTATACCCCAGTTATCTGGCTTTCTAAATCAAACCCTTCAAACAAAAGTGAAGATGGCAAGAATAAGACCAAAAATATTATGAGGGGAACAAAATTTTTAAACCAAGGTTTTAAACTTCAACTGTGTAAGGCCGAGGAATTAATTTTGCTTGGCTTAGATTAGCAGACAACACTGAGCAGAACTTTCTTTCTTCCAGTTTAAAACAACATATAAAGAAATTGTGACCTTTTTATTTTTCTATAAGCTTTCATAGGTAATTTTTTTACAAACAGAAAGCTTCCCCTGAATAACTTTGTGGTGGAAACATAGTTATTGACCCATGTCTAATTTCTAAGAGAAAACCACAATCAAACTGGCATTAATTTTCCTTATGAGTCCACCGAGAACTGTGAAGTACTGTGTTCATAGATATTGTAGGTAAGATCCTATGCTCTGGGGCAAGGTCCCACCAATGCTTTCATTCTTGAGCAGACTGCACCAGAGAGAAAGGCACAGTTTTTACATTCAATAATTTCTCCTGCAGGGGAAGAACAGAAGATAACTGAAAGGTACTATTTACATTAAAAAAAATCAATACTTATTGTCTTTCATATGATTGTTTCCTGTAGTTACAGCAAAATACTATATTTATTCTAGAGACATAGTATTTTGCCATTATATATATTGAAGAGCCTCAATATATATAAGGAAGAAAGTTTAGTGATTTTCCTATGTCCTAAAATTGATGTGCAGCCTCATATGGATTCATTCTTATTAGGCTTTACTGGGCAAGCAGAGAGCAGAGTTAGGTCAATAATGTCCAGATTTCGGACTAATAAAGAAGACAAGGTAGACAACAACCTCAGATTTCAAAGGTCAGGGAATTAGCTGATCATTCCAGGCCACTGAAGGCAGTGTCTTTTGCAGTGTGTAATACCCTAATCAGGTGCGTTGTGCCTAAAATTAAAAATATTTACCGTCTCTTATTGGAGTTGAGATATGATTATCTTGGTTAAAGTTTGGGTTAAGATGATCATTTTAGGAAACCATAGTGGTTTTCCTAAAATTCCAGTTTATTCCAGGTTATCATTGGTTCTGCTGGCATCCAAGTTGATGGATAAGGAAGAAGTGTAATTATCTATTTTCACTTAATTTAATTTAAATAATTTATTTAATTAAAAGCTAGAGTTTCTTCCATTACATTCCTTGAAAATCACCACATGTACTAGCAATGGGAAAACTTCAAATACTTAAGTAGCACACGAAAGAAGATCAAACATATTCTCAAAGTTATCTATTTTCAATAGATAGGGATATTCTAAACACCTAGATATCTCTGCAGACCTCTCCCTAGGAAAAAAAAACAAAACAAAACCTTTCTGTTAATGCTGTAAAGACAGAATAAAACCATAGTAATAACCAGTAATTAAACACTTGTTTTTACCTGAATTTGACAGTTTTGGTGGCTTCCCAAATCATCTGCAATGCAGTATGTCTTCTCCTAAAGGGAGCTTTTCTTTTCATAGTATTTTCTGTAATTTTTCTGAAAGCATACTCCCTCTGAGGTATGATCCAATGGAAAATAATGAAAATCAACAGATTTAATTCTCTATTGTCTTGTACATTATAATTCCTTGGCTTTGAATGGTGTCTCTAGCTTTATTTTAATAGAAATGCAGAATAGAAGTAAATTGATTCTATTCTGATATAACACTTTGTGCCCATTTTGCTTTTCATTTACACCAATGCAATCAGGAATAGAGACCTAAATCTGAAACGTATACAGGTTAAATCAACTTCCCTTCAAAATTAAGCTCACTTAATGTTACCATCTCTGAGTTTTATCAGTTTCATTCAGAGAAACTCAGCTTGTGGCATTAATTGCTTTGAAATATAAGGAATAAAAATAGTGCTATTTTTCTTTTCACTCTGATTATAGCGAAGTAGAGATGCTTGAATGACTGATTAATGTGCTGCTCCAATAGTTTTTTAGCAGTTCAGAGTGAGGCATCTCTGTTTCATGAACCATACAACCATGGTACTATGTCAAAGCTAATGAGCCAGATGAAAAGCAGCTTAGATGAGGTATGGCATCTTCATAAAAAATACAGTTTCTAGATGGTTTATCCAAAGCTGACTAGATACTTACTCCAACTACCTTTCACCGGTACTAAGGACAGTCTTTATTAGTTTAGGAGTAGTTTCACAAGAACAGTGCATGAATAACTGTACCAGTGTGTCCTAAAGCTATCAAATGTCCTTTTTTATCTTTATAAAAAGATGTTACCTATTTTAAATTCAAAATTCATATAAAAATATTACAGGCTAATTTGAATTTTTATAAATTACAGCTCAAATGTCTCTGATCTTCTGTTAATATTCACAGTAATAACGCTTTCAAAAAAGATAAAATCTGCAAAATCACCAGATAAACTGATGTATCTACGATTTTATTTCAGAACCACAGTCAATGTGCTTCCTTAGTTTTCAATTTGATCTACAACTGCTCTTATTCATCTTCAGGTTTTTTACACGTGAGACTTTTATAATTTTAGAGCATCAGTTCACTGTTGTGCCCAAGCTGGGCACAACCCATTTGGTTTTGTTTGTATGAAAGCTCTCCATCCCTCTCCCCTGCAGAATTACTAACTATATTTAGTTTCAAGGCAAAAACCCCTATTGTTTCTTAAAAATTTAGTTTGTACCCTATTCTCATCATGCAAAGATGACTGTTCTTTCCCTTAATCCTTTTTCACTTACACCACTGAAGACTTTTTAAGTTCCCATATCACTCCAAGTTTATGTAGGCTAAAACTACAAGGGGCTACTTGTTTTTCACCTCAGCTTTTATTCTAAAAGCTTTCTTAAAGTTTTAATTAATTCAGTTAAGCCCTCGTCTACGTTTTTTCCTTTTGTTTCTTTGGATTTCAAGTTGGGTTTCTTTGCCATACAAATATATAATTACACAGTGAGAAACCTCTTTTAATCATACATGTAATTGGAGCTTTATTAATATAGTTTATATTATTTCATCTGTTTCCCCTAGGCTCAACATTTGTTCTAAAACCCACTAGATGATAAATGCATGAAAATATGGACAACAAAATGAATTTCATTTAAAACAACAATAAAAAATACTTTGTAATTCTTTAGAGAATAAATAAATAGCTAAGAAAATGTATGAAAATAAGCCTGTGGTCTGTCTTGTCCAAATAGATAATGAACCCATTTTCCCAAGTAAATTAAAACCTAAATGGCAGCTATATGGTATCAAGGCCTGAGATATCTCAGGTGAATGGGCATTCAAGCTGAGTGACTTTCACTGAAAATGTTGCTACTGACTCCTAGTAACAGACTGATGAACAAATACAGGCATAAAAGTAATGGTTCAAGAACAAGGTCAAAAAAAAAAAAAGTATAAATATTATTGTGAAAGCATAAATGTTCTTAGAAACACTTACCAAAAAAGCAGTGAAAATGGTGTCCCCCATAGCTCTTGCTGGGAAAAAAAATTCATTTTCCTTTGGTTGTGGTCACCTCTTTCAATTATGTTTGCTAAATGTGTTCAGAATCCACCCAGGTCCGGAACAAACTGGGAAGGGGAAAAAAGGCAAGGCTGAAGACAAGCCACAGTGTGCATTGAAAGTGGCCATCGAGATCACAAGCTACCCACAATGCACAACAAATATCTGTTCAGGTCACAGCAAGACAGGGATGGAGATCTGCACCCCTACAGCATCCCTGGGACAGGGACAGATGGCCCTGAGCTGGGCTGAAGTGGGGCGTGGGGCCACGGGCAGTGTGCAGCCCCAGGGAGATTAGTCAGGACTACTGAGGACTGGTGGGTGCCCTCAGAACCCTTAGAAAAGAAAGAAAAAAAGACTTGCTGAGACCAGAGCATCTGATCTGCAGTTAGAAATTAGAGATGTTTGGAAACAAAATGAATGATGGAAATGTCTATAACAAGAAAGAGCTGCAGGGAATATAACCTTAGCAACACCAAGAGCAATTTAATTTTTATCAGGCAGAGACATCGAGCTGGCCATTACACTGATTCAAAGAACAAAAGTGTGATTTATCTTCCAACAGCTAGGATACTTTGTGTGAATCTGAAGCTGGAAATTATTTTTAAGGAAAGTCCACAGTATGTATGAGGTGTCCTTCATGTCAAGACAGATGATGCTGCTTTATTCACCAGTGAAATGATTCAAGGGCAATAATGCTGAGCATGCTATCAAGAGAAGGGGGTGGAGAGCATTGCAACAATCTGAGCCAATTTTTTCAGATCTGTAGAAAAGACAGTAAAAGACTGCAAGATCCTAAAGATCACTAGGCAAAAGCACAAAAATTCTGTAGACCTATCAGGAATTTAGACTGCACAGTCACTGGTAAAAACATTGTATGTTTTAATCTTGAGTAGATTAAGATCAACACAAAACCACACTTCAGCCTATCATATTCACACAATGTGGGCTATTAACAGGATTTTTCCATTCTGTTCCTTTAAACTAGGACCACACCATCTTTTCATGGCAAGGCTCCACTTTACAGGGATTGTCTCTTTTTCCTGAGAGTTGCCTCTGGAAAATGTAAGACCTTTCTCTGGCTGTTGACTACCATGGAAATAAACAACAGAGCCCAGATCTTTCTGGAAAGGATTTCTGATCAACACAGAATGAGTAAAAAATATACTATTTTAGTGTGGGGGTTTTCTCGTATTAATGGTGTCAATACCTCCTGCAGCATAGCTCTGTGATCCTGATGAACAATGGCCTCTGATGGATTCATTACAGAAGACAAAATGTGTTCACTCACTTTTCCAACTGACCTGATGCCTTGCTTTTTTCTCAATGTGTTTGAGGACTGCTTATTTAGAAACTCATAGCATACATAAACATTCAGGTAGAAGGCATATTTAAATGTTGATAAAGGAGATTTTTGACAATGAAGCCTTTAACTTGGCTTCTACTACTAACTTGATCATTTCAGAAGCTCTTTCTTATAAAAAAAAATTTAAAAATGCAGTCTAGTTGTGCAGTGTCAAAGTATGAGCAGAAGTGGTCAATCTGTCTCCCCTAATGATATTTTTTGAAGGACAAAGCTATCTGGTCCAATTCTGTGTCTTTGTCCTGTCACTTGTGAGATAGGAAGTTGTGTTCTGGCATTCATTTCTGCCTAGCAGGGAGGGTTTGATGGGTTTTTCCCCAGGAGGCTAATATTAGATTTTTGTGGAGTTTTTTCAGAGGCAAAGAGTCTGCATCCTAGTCATTCTTGGTGGGGTGGGGGGGTGGTGGTGTGCAGTAAGGAAAGTAAAAGGGAAAAAAAAATAGAAAGGAAGGTGTATCTAAAAAAGTGAAAGCCAGTCTGTGTGGAGAAGTAGAAAAGGAATAATTCTGCTCATGCTTCTTACTAGGGAAAAAGCTAGAAGCTTAGAGGTAGCCTATACACAGTTTAGATATGTGTAGCCAAAACACTCATTGGCACATATAGAAATTATTCATGTGGCATGGAATATGCACAGCAGCAGAGATACATTCAAGAGCATAATTTGGGAAATCATGTAATGATGCTTCAGGTTTTCAAATCAAGTTATATGCCAATCAATGAGTGAATAATTACACGCTAAAGGACTGAATGAGTCTCATTAGATCCAGGACATTATATATGTAATCACATGCTCAGCTATTCTATCAAATATCTGACAAATTAGGGTTGATATTTCCCTACTGGAAAACAACAAATAAAGCAGTTGGCTCAGATCTTCTCAGCAAGCCACATAAAATAGAAATTTGCGTTACATTTTTTGCCTCTCAGAGATGAAGGAGAAAAAAAAATCCAGTCCATAAAGATTGAAAAAGAACTCAGCAAGTGACTTACTCTGTAATCCTAGTAACAATTTCCTCTGTTCTGCACCAGCTTTGACACAGATTGTCTTCCTGGTTGACTTTTAATATAAAAAGAATTAAAAACAACTGTTTGAGTGCAAAATGTTCTGAATGTGCTAATAACAAAGCTTGATTGTAACTACACTGAAACCTTTATGCAAACCAATATTAAAGGTGGTTTTGTTTACCCTTTTCATGGATCAACAGTATCTGTGTATAAGAATGCAACATTTCTTAGATATTAAATTTCCTTTTCTTCAGTAGAATTACAGAGACAGTATTAGGAATAGGAGTTCATATTTATACTTGAAAAGCATAAAATATGAAAGTACTGTAAAGAAAAAGAGAAGCAGGCAAAGCCTGTCAGAAAGAGCAGGTAGATAAAATTCAAGCTATGGTGAAGTGGGCAGAGATGGAGAGATTCTACATGCAGGGGAGTATTCTTTTTATTTTACTCAGGTATATTCACATGTCTAAAAGTATCTCTTGGTCCATTTTTATTTCATTTTGGTGATCAGATTCAGGTACACTCCATGGTTTTTAGTTTATGCCTTCTGGCTTTCCACTTCAGTTTTAGTCTCTTCACTATTACTACTCCTCAGCTGAACTCAAGTTCTTCATATTTAATCAGATTCCATTTAGCATCCATCACATGTAATTTCAATTTACATGGCTAGTTTGTAATGCAAGTTGTTTTTTTTTTAAGTAAGGAAAGAAATGAATTCTGAAATAGAGTTGTGCCCAGAGCAAAAGGGCACAAGAGCACTTCCAATCTGTAAGGGTTCAATTATCACCTGCTGAGCCACAGAGCCTGCATTTGTCTGATTTAGTGTCACTTATTTCAGGTAACGTGAGGAGGAGGGAATGTGTGCTTTGTGTGATTAGTCTTAAACAGGAACAGAAGAAAAAACTAAGGGATGTTTCTTGGTGATTGTTTCCAGTATTAAATAGGATACATCTAAAGTAGCCTGCCCCTTCTTTCCCCCCACCCCCATCCTTCTATTTTTTTAAGAAATCCATATTTCATTCAGGTGTGTCTTCCATGTAAGCATACAGCACAGTTATGTAACACTTACTAGAACATTCAGTAATCTGGTTAACTCCTGAAATAACTGAAGCTCAATGGTTCTTAGGTAACCAGGGTACCTTAAAAGTAGACAACATTCATAAATTGCATACATTGCTCTTTGAGACTTTAGATATGGCCTTTCTTTCAAAAGCATCAATTGAAGTTTGTGGCTTGGGCTTAAGACAGAGTTATTGCAAAGAGGAACATTCAATCTGGAATAGGTGAAATTAAGATCATAGTCTTATTTGGTAGACCAAATACAGCATCTTCCCCTGATTAATCTAACTCTTGGTTCAAGCGCTTCATTAACATAGCTATTCCCTCTAGACTTCTGCAAAGAACTACAGAGGACTATATAGCTGAAGAAGATTGCTGGCACAAAAATCACAAGACCAGGAAGGTGGAATTATAAAAGGTAATAAGCATAAAGATGAAGGAGAGTTTTCCCTCAAAAAGGAGTCTTATTTGTTAGGAGTTGCCAAATCCTGTACCCCAATGGAGGCCAAGCTGCCACAGCCCTGTCTCCACAGGTCAGCAAGTAGCAAGACAGAATTCCTAATAGAGTCATACATGCACATAGAATAATTTAGGTTGGAAAAAAACTTTAAGATTATCAAATCCAACAGTAAAAATATATGCACAAGCACAGCCAGATGCACAGGTCACCACAGACACACACAGTCAGCACTAACGACCTCATATGCTTCCTTTTTCTGGCTGATCAGGATGAAAGCCCATTAGAGCATGAATCACTCCAGTAGCTAGTCAATGGCACATAACCTACCCTTGACCCCTGGTCTTTCCATTTATAGGTACCTGGACATGTGAGCTTGAGGATGCAGCCCCACTCCACATGCTGGTACTCAGACCTACACACACAGGTACCCACACTATGGACCCGTCCAGCACCTGGTCTTAGACACTGTAAGGCCCAGAACTTGCTCGTGGACTCTTAAACAAGCTTACTTTTTGTTAATGTGCCCTGAGTCAGATGCAAGGGAGAAATACCAAAAAGATATTCCTCAAGAAAAAACAACAGTAATTTTACAGGCAAACTTCAGAAAACCGGGGAGCTTTGGCAAAAGTTTGAAGCAATGTTCAATTAACATAAATCATTGTACAAAGGACTAATTCAGCCCATTCATTTTAAACATAATTCAAGCCCATCTGACTTTAAGTTACTCAGACTTTGAGAAGAAGGAATTAGAAGACGAGAGAGTGATATAGAAAAGAACAAATATACTTGCAGATTACCCAAATTCAGACAGCATTATCCGTATTTCAAACTGTTGTTTGAACAACACAGGCGGGGTTTTATTCTGTTAGATATCAAGGATGGCTTCATTACATTATGTCAGCTGTTGATCTTCACCTGTAAGGTGAAGCTTCACTAATTTTTCTGAAGAATTCAGATATGAACAGTACCAAACTGTGGTCAAAAGCCAGGAGATCCCATTCCAGTCTATATTAAAAGATGTTTTTTCAAGCAGTACCTTCTGTTTCAAACTATTTAAATGTGAATTAATTTGCTCAATTACATTTGATTAATTATGTGGCATGTGATTGATGAAGTAATCGTTTCAACTAAGTGTATGTTACAAAATATTGAAATAATTGGCAATTGTGGTCTATTAGAAACTTGTAGGAATTAGAAATTGTAAGAATAAAAACACTCAATCTAGAAGTTTGACATGATCAGTTCACAAAAGAGGGTAAGAGTGTACAATTTCTCCCCTATAGAATATAAATAAAATCACATACTTCATTACTTTTTAATCATATAGGAAAAAATCTATACACAATACTTACACAGATTTATGCTTACAGAGAAAACAAATCATTGAAAATATTTGTTAATTAATTTTAGCTTAAATTAAAATATGTACAGAAATCTGGAAAAAGAAGTTGTAAGGGATTAGGAGGCAGGCAGGTAGGCATAATTTCAGTAGGGGACTTTTTACAATGTCAGTCACCCTTTAGGTTGAATTATTGAATGAACTCGGAAATAGGAATACCAGTGTAACAAAGAAAACAGGTTAGGTTACAATGACCCTTTCTGTTCTTGAAATTAATGAAGTCTAGATCTTGAAAACTTGGGGGAAAAAACCTTTTGCACTGTCTCATCTAGCCTACATACTGGTGTAGAAGAAAAAATAAGTGAGATTGACTTTGACTTTTTTTAAGGGACTGAAAGAAAATTGAAGGAAGGCTCTGTAGAAACACTGTGTTTGCTTTTCAGACAAGTGGGAAGAGTAAAAGTAAGGGCACATCAGCATGTCTGAAAGAATGTACTGCCTGAGGCAATGACCCGTTTCAGGTTTTCCTCTGTCCTTAGCAATCACTTTTTCCCATCTATGAAATTCCATTCTCCTTCCTAATTTTCAGCAAAGCCAAGACAATCATTAAACCTTTATTCTGGCATAGGGCACAAACACTTTTCTATCCTTTAAACAATAGAACATATGAAATCCTGCTTTAGAGAATAGTAAGAAATACTTGTTACTGCATAATTTTAAAATTCTGAAAATTATATTCAAGTCTGAATTTTTTTTTTCTGGACCTTGCTAGCCTTATATTCTGCATTTTTTGTCTGAACTATATTTCTATGTCAATATGAGCATTGTCAGAAAGTAGTAATACAAATGAAATGCCTAAAAAGATTTTTAAGAATTTTAAATGCTGAAATATTTGTGTCAAGAGGGAAAAAATGAACTGGGGTTTAGCCTTGGGAAGCAGTAAAACTTCAAAGAAATTGGTGGCTATAGCCAAAGGTATTTTACAGGTTTAAAACCTCATAAAATATGCAAATCCAAGGTACCTGCTTTAGGTTGATTAGATTACTAAAATTAAACATTTCCTTCTATCTGAATAACAATCCTCAAAGTACAAATATATATGTGCTATATCGCAGTGTGCATTCAGCTATCCATGAAATAACTGAGGGTGAGAAAGTGAGGGAAGAGTGTCAAAACAGACAAACTACCAGCTGAAATAATGGCACTAATTTTATTTTTATTGATACACAATAATGATCATTTTTCCAGAGGCTAAGGGATATCTTCCTTAAGGACAAAATGTCAGCCCTTTAGCTTATTCAGTGACTGCATCATTGCCATGAGAGATTCCTTGCAGACAGTGTGCTACATTTCAGTTTTCTGCCTCACATAGGCACATTTAAAGGTATTTCTGACAGAGTCCACTAAAATGCCAGTCAACCAACAGAAATGCAGAACTTTTTATTCTACTATAAATGTGAATGGTACATTTTTCACCTTAATCCCTTCACTAGGATAACCAAACTGATATTTAATTACCTATTGAGAACCAGGGTCCTAATTAGGGCTGTGCAGAGCTATTCACACATTGAACCTGAGTGAACAAGCCTCTCACTGTTTTCAAGTTTATTGCCATTAGCCCAGTGGGTCTGCTCTTCACCACAAGACTTAGTTCAACCATTATGCTCCAGAGAAAGAAAAACCCTGAGAACACAAACACTGATATTACTGCACTCTACCAGGAGCCCATTGAGCTTTTCTATCCTTTTGAACAAGCTATTAAAAGACGAAATAAAAAAAAAAAAAAAAAAAAA
>VZUA01038386.1:0-10439 GCA_013401035.1 Horornis vulcanius
AATGGCTGTATGTCTTTCCTCGTGCTACTTTTTCTTAGGTGACTGGAAGATATCTGCGTTCTATTTTAAAATAATGAGGTTTTATTTACTTTCAAGATTGAATGCACGTTTTTAAATTTTCTGCTTAGCATAGCTAGTAAATACCTATTTCATTACTTGATGTGGGATTTAATAATTTCCTTGCAGAAAACAAAGGGCCCCCTAAAGGAGAGACATCTTTTGTTTCCAGACAGAAGGAGACTGTGGCAACTAGTATATGTTTACATTTGCATATCAGTTCCAACTAGTGGTAAAAAAAATGTGTTTTTAAAGCAGTTTTTGGTTGGTTTTCTTTTGTTTGTTTCTTTTTGTTTGTTGGGGGTTTTTATGTTTTAAATATTTTACACGGACTGTTCTCTCTTCATATTTGGAAAAAAACACGAAATGCCTTCAGCATACTCCAGCAGCGACAGTGGGTCAGCAGCAGACAAGTGCAAATAAAAGAATGACGAGCTGCAGGATGGAGCTACTCAATGTCCATGATATCTTCCAGNTCAGCAGCAGACAAGTGCAAATAAAAGAATGACGAGCTGCAGGATGGAGCAATGTCCATGATATCTTACATAGGACACCATGGCTATTTGCCTGCTCTGGCTTTACAGGACCAAACAGGTGCTACTGACCATCCTTGCAGGGGGGAACATAGCTGCTTTCCTGGATCAGAAGACTCAGCTCCCTGCCCAGGAAAACCAGGGGTGCCTATGTGATACAGGTCTTCCCCACAGATACACAGGAGATACCACATCCCCTCAGGCAAAATTTGCATTTCATCCAGACTATATGTCAGAGCTCACTCTCTGAGAAGTCACAGGAACAGAAAGCACTTCAAGCCAATTTTTGAACTAGCCCCTCAGTACTCCCCTGCTCTGTCATCTACTGAACCTCTCCACACTCTAATTAGAGTAAGGGTAAAAGTCTGTCTACAAAAAAGTCTGGGCTTGAGTTTGTCACCACAGGTTTACTTATACCCCACAGAGAGAAATGGAACAATTACTGTATTTTTTGGTCATAGAACAAGAGATACCATGCTCACTTCTCTCCATTACCCAGAAAAGGAACCTAGTATGGCAAGCTCAAATGTAGGTTTCTCTGGTGAACACATCCTAAAATTTGCTCAGGCGTGATTGCTGTCCCCTGCATTTCCTTCTGCAGTCTTCAAAGGAGATGGCTGTACTGCATCTAACAGCAAAGCCCATGCATTGCACTCCTCCCTCTCCACTCAGCCATCACAAGCCCTCACACAGAGCCGCTGCACAGCCCTGCAGCTGCTGGCCCACCATTTCACATTAGGTAGCCCTGCACTGAAGGATTGCCAAGGACAACTTAGTCCATGCCTTTACTCGCTAGTTGTGGTGCAGAGCCAAAGTACATGCAGCTCCACCCTGGTCAGCCTAGTGGACAGCTGCCTCAGAGCTGGAGAACAAGTTCTAGCTGCTCTTCCCTCTGGGATCACTGGGAACACGGCCATGCCACTTTAAAAGAAGTATCTTAACGCTAAACAACATTTTATAATGATTACTGGAAAGGCAGCTATTGCAAGGCCAAGTAGATGCCAAACTGTGTTTCAGAGCTGATGCAAAGACTGCCTGGAAAACCAGCACAATGACGATACTTCTAAACTGTGGGACAGGAGTAATTTTCCATACTACAGCCTCACTCAAAGTAGCAAAACGTCCTGCTGCTGACAGCTGTAGCTGGAGGTAGACATGAACTCTGGGTACTTTAACACTGTTTTTCTAGCCACTCCATAAGTACCATTTGCTATTGATAATCTTTGCAGGTGGAAGACTGTCCCAGCTGTACCCACAAATTATTTCCACGCTGTACAGGATACACAGAGATGAGTGCAGGGGCTCTGCAGACTCTGATCTCTACCCAGCTCTTCTATGAGACCCATGAAACCCAGCTCGTGAGCTGGTGGCCAATTGACACCAAAACAGATCGTTCTGTATGGGTCATGTCCAGCCTTGGTCAGGAAGACTGGTTTTCCTTGCATATTCTCCTGTGTTCTCAATCTGGATGACAGAAGCTGTTAAAAAAATTTCTTGCATATCAGCCAGATTATTCTTCAGCTAAACCATCCATTTCAGAGTCAACAAAAGACTTTTTTTTTTTTTTTTTTNTTCAGAATTCACATCAGCAGTGTTATTCCTCTGGTGCAGAACTGCAGTGGTTTCATTGGCCATACTCCAGAATGACACCCACAGCCTATATATATAGGTCTTCTCTACATATTTTAGTCTTCGAAGATTTTTGAGACACAAAATGTTCCAGGCTGGTGTTTCCTAACCTTTGCCTTGATGCTCTGGGATGGTACTTCCAAACCTTCTGCCTTGTCACTGGATGAAACAATAGTGAATTATTCAGGGGTGAAGTTGACAGTCTTACCAGATACATAATGTGGGGACTGAGAATGTACTGTTTTCTTACACTTGTAGAATAATAGAAGAGTAACTACAACCCATCTCATTATCATTGAAGCCGTTCCAGAATAAGGTGTGTCAGAGAAAAATCTTCAGCTGCTTGCACCAGTCACTCAAAAATCTGAAATCTGCTTTATTATGTAACCAAAAAACTGAGTCTGCCCGGAAGCTTGTCATTGCTACTGTTTCTGTTTTAGGTCAGTGTTTGTGTCACAGCAAGCCTCCCTCTCTGACAGTTAAGTTTATTTTGGTAAATTACTCTATGTTTTTCACGTACCAATTAACTGCCTTGTCTCTGTATACCTCCCAGTATAATTTTTTGCTCCTTTGCCACTCAAATAGCTCACTCAGGCATTTCTATGTCATCTTGGGTCTACAAAATGCTAGTGCTCCTCAGGTCTTTCCAGACCCTCCAGGTCCCTTCCCACATTGGGAACGTGCTGCTCCAATGTATGTTTGACCCTTTCTTAGTCCTCGCTCTCTCTGTAGCTCAGTCTTCCATACTCACTTTATCCCTAAAAACGTATTCCCCAGGAGCACTCACTGAAAGTGAATACTTCCGAAGCAAAAAATGGAAAAGAGATACAGGAGTCACCAAGCTTAGTTGCCTGCAATATTGTAGCAAGCCTCTAGCCACAAACACTACACAATAATGGCTATTACATGCTCCCTCCTGGAGAAGTGAAGGCTCCCTTCATAGCACCTTCCAATGCTTAAAGGGGGCCTACAGGAAAGCTGCAGAGGGACTTTTCACAAGGGCATTAGACAAACGCTTTAATCTGAAAGAGGAAATATTTGGATTAGATATTCAGGAGAAGTTCGAAGGTGGTGAGGCAGTGGAACAGGTTGCCCAGAAAAGCTGTGGATGTGCCACTCCTTTGCTCAAGGTCAGGCTGGGCAGGGCTTTGAGTAACCTGATCTAGCAGAAGGCATCACTTCCATGCATAGAAGTCTAGAAGATAAGCTGTGGACCCTCTGTCATCATTCTTTTTTTACCCATGAGTGCCCATGAATCTTGGGTGCTCCCTCCCCCTGGAGGGTGGGATATCACATCACGGCAGGGGGTTTGGAACCAGAGTATCTTTACAATTCCTTCCAACACAAACCATCCCATGATTCTGTTACCCTATGTTCATGGCATTATGAGCCAAAAAGCCAATTCCAAGATACCTAACACACCACCACACCCCCACCAAAAAAAAAAAAAAAAANCAGGCCAAATGCTCCACATGTCATAGTGAGCCACAGGAATAAACCAGGAAAAGCAAAGATATCACCACAATCCTAAACCCTCGCACAGAAGGCAAATTATTTAGGTAAAATGCCTTAGTGATCCTGGATGCCTGGCCACAGCACAGCAAAAAGGAAAAAAGAGGCCTAACAAAAAAACAACACTGTTCCTTGACAATTTAAATTCTTTCCTGACCATGAATGAACAAAACCAGCTCCCACAGGCCAGCATCAGTATCTAACTCAGACCAATGCTCACCCCCTCTGGTTTCTACAAACCCATTCCAAATTACCAGTAACACAAAAAACATTACTCTCCAGAAGAATCCAGCTTAGTTAAAGTGAGATCTGACTGGGGTGGTTTAGGGTTCCTGCCTTTCATCGCTTACTGTTACAATGCTCTTACTACAACCATTTCACCACCAACCAATTTTGAAGTGGTGTCTATTTCATTATCCTAAGCTGAGCTATGGAAAAAGGCTGTTTCTGAACTTCACTGTGCTAGAGTTTGCTAGTTCTAATATTCAGAAGCAGAATGACTATGCCGATTTGATGCTGCTTTTATTAGAATTTTTTCCACCTTTCAAGCAACTGCCTCCTTCAAGTACCACTTTTTAACAGAAATAGGAAAGTGGAGCTGGATAAATGACTGAATAATTACAGTTTCACACAAAAGTGGCACAAGCAGCCCAGCTACAAATATGAGACATGGAGTAACCTCTACAGTGCAAGAATTCTGTCCTGATGGGTCCATTTTATTTCTTTCATCAAAGAATAAAAAGCATCAATCTGCACCTTCAACAAGTCAGTCATATTGCAGCAGGTTAAACAGCAATTTCACAAGGGTAAACTGACCCAATTTGAGGCAGTGGGCACTCATCCAGTGAAAGATTACAGAAGGCAGAGTGTGAAATGACTGACTGACTCACTACATCAAAATGAAAATTTTCAGTATCATATTAAAATGGAAAACCAAGAATTTCTACAGCAAAATAAAATGATTGATATTTATTTCCCCTAGTTCTCAACTTTTTCTGGAAAACTGAAGTCTCTCAAATATTTTAATTTCAATGAATCAGCAAATTCCAGTTTCAAAGGTTTAAGATCTTTCTGACTTGCTCTAATGACATTATATTACTTTGTGAATTTGGGAGGTATTAGGAAGATTAGAATGAGCTACCCAATATGACAGGGGGGTATGAAGAATTTTTTTCCACCAAGCATATAATTAAGATGCAAAACTGCAGCTGAATCATATTCCCACAGCTCTGCTCCCTGCTCAGCATGATATACCCAAATAATCTCTTCTCTCAAAACAAGAGACATGTTCATAGCTGGCAAAGGAAGTAGGATGGTAAACTGAGTTCAAGAGCTCCTTCAGTATATTTCCAAGGTCTTGCATTTCATACGCAGAGATGCTGCTTGAATATGGCAATGCACATTTTCATCAAGATAAGACAAATATATCTGTTCAATTTGCTAATTTACTTAACTGCTTGAAAGTGGCAGTGTTCCCCAAATAGCTAAAAGGAAAATCAATTTTCACTTATTTTCCTTAAGCTCCTTTGAGAAACCCTGACCTGAGGTATTATCCCTCCTTTCTTTAACAGGCTACTCACGGTGTTGCCCACTCCCAGTGCTGGTGGCAATGTGGGGACAGCAAGTGGACACCATCAGCCAAGACAGACTTTGAAGCAGGCCCCATCCTTGTGAAGCACGGTCTATGATTTCTGCAAACCACCAGTCAGCTTCCTCAAAATAATTCATATGACATTTATTAAAAAAATGAAACAGGGAACAAACAACTCATCCTTGAGGACTCCAGGCCATCTCATTTCACGCTGAGTTTAATTTTTAATGCTAAATATACACATGAAAATGGAGTATTGCCTCATAAACCCAGCTCCTGTATTCCCACTCTTGGCCAGTCACCCCCACATCTCATCAGATCCTCATGCATTATCTGTTTTCCCAATACTCCTCCTTCCTATCACCTCATGTTTTGTTACAACTCTTTTTGCTTGAATTTTGCCTCCTGAGGGCATATATAACTGGTCATGGACATTCTGGTGTGGTGGTCATTCTTTCTGCAAGCATCATTCATACCCAAGTTACCACTGAACTACAACAAATGAAAAGAAATGAGGAATTAAATAAGTGTGTTACAAAAAGCATGTCACCACTGTACAGCCAGCTGACAGCTGAACTTTCTTTTCAACCATAAGTTCAGATTTGTTCAATTGATTTTTAAGGAGTATGTTATTACTTACAAAATACATTAAAAAAAATCACTGAGCTGACAATGCAGCATTTTTCCAACCTACTTTCTCAAAAGAAAAGACATGCTGCATAATTCTAGCATTTCCATAAATATCTAAGGAACCACAATTAGAATAATTAATCAACAACTATGTTCAACAGTTCCATGCCTGCAGCAAAAAAATTATTTCATTTCTTAAAATGCTGGAAGTTAAACAAACAAACTGAGTAAACTTTGCCCTCAGCTCTGAAAGCAACTGATCCAGTGGAGCTACTACATATTCAAGAGAACAAGAAAAAAGCTGACTGAGAAAAGGCATTGGAAAATCACTGTGACCAGTAGCTACAAGTCTGTCCCCTTTCCCCACCTGACCATTTGAAGTCTTTTCAAGGGGCAGGATCAAAACAGATGCTGTCTTTCCAACTGTAAAGCAAGTATCTTGTAAAATATAATCCCAGTGGTACAAACATTTTCTAGCCCTTAGTAAGAGCATTTAACTGATAAACCTACAAAAGAATTCCTGGGTTGACTTTTGGACTCAAAAAATTGCAAGGCATTTCCATAGGATAGTCTCTCCTAGCCAATTTTGAACCATTCAGCTGTCTTTAGAGTTGTGACTGGAAACAAAAATCAAATCTCAGCTGTCAGCATGAGAGCTAATGTGCCAGTAACAAATTGACCATGTGCAGACTGAAGTGACAGTCCCCTGGCAATGTGCATGGCCCCCTGTCAGCTCCCCCCATTGCTGAAGAATGCATTGCAGGGCATCTTGCAGTGCTCCCCAGCCTTTCAGCCCCCCAGGCTGGCCAGATCCTGAGACAGGCAAAAGCCCCTGTGCTTTCCATCATGCTGATGTCACACAGATCCAGCTGTCAGGTGGCACTGGAACCACGTGTGGCCCCAGTCCCTCAGTTCCTATGTTAACTGTTGTAAACAGCATCTGTAAAGATTTTGGTAACTGGGAGAATTTAGAATATGAGTTGGGGTTTTTTCAGAATCAAAACAAAACTGAGCTTTAAACTTTTGCAATTCTTCATAACACAGAAGTCGATCTCTTCTCAAACTAAACATACATAAAGATGAAGCAACACAAATGGGCTTCAATGTGGCCAAATCCAGATATTCATGAAGTCCCTTTTCCTACTCCAGTGTGCATCTCAAAGGACCCTCCCTGACAAATCTCCAGGGAGACACACCACGAACTTAACAGCCCAGGCTTCTTATGAGTGCTTTGTGCTCTCAGATTACAGTTGAAGCTACAGCAAGCCAGAAGTTGCCACCATTGATAAACTAAACAAACAGTTTACTATTAATGTAGACTGTATTTTGTTTTTTTCATTGAATGATGTGCTCAGATTTAGACCATGCCTTGTATCATTCTGTTAAGAATTCTGCAAAGCAAAGAGGAAGATTTCACATTTACTGCTACTGTCACCTCCACTGCCACCAAATGCATCAAGTGCATTTTCCCAAACTGCTCTAGCTGTCTTAAAAGATTTTTTTTCTACCATTAATACTGAAAGGCCAGCAGCTCTTTCTTTCAAAGCTATCCATGACTTCTAAGAGTCAATCTAACTGTATTTCTATCCTTTAGTGTGTGTACACATACAGTCTTTTCATTCTGAATTTTCTTCCTGTCATTGATATTTATGTCCAGGAGCATTTAAAGAGAGCAACAGTGCGAGTCTAATTCCTTCCCTTCCTTGGTATCATTCCTCTTCTATTCATCCCATTTCACTGAAGCCTCCAGTCTCTTGCAATGGCCAATTATCCCTTTCTCCTTTTGTACTTAGCTATTCCTTTTTCTTGACAACTCACCTTCTCCTTCTGCTGACACATATTCTCTCATGTGAAGTAAATCAGCTGTTCTCCAGAAGTCAGTCTCATGGTCACATTCAATGAGTCACCTTCTCCTTCAGAGATCTGTCCAATTTTCATTTCAACAATTTCCTAAGGATCCTGAGATTCTGTCTACAACCATATTCTTCTGTTCCATTCTTCGAATTTAATCTAAAATCAACATTCACAGTTCTGATCGTGATATTTTTCTATATACTTTGGCAAGCAACTATGCAAGCATGAGTAGTTTTTATTTAATATTTAAAACAGGTAACACATATCCTTTAATTGCTAAAACCTGTCACAGAATCATAGAGTATCTTGAGTTGGAAGGGACCTTAAAAGTCATTTAGTTCCAACTCCACTGCCACAGGCAGGAAGAACAGCACTAGCCCAGGTTGCCCAAAGCCCCATTCAACCAGCCCTCATCACCCCCTCTACTTCTTCAGAAGCATGTCTTTGTAATGTCCGCTTTGTTTTTACCATTTTGGAAAAAAAAATAGAAGAAATTCTTCTGTGAACATTTCTTTACCTGCAAGTCTGTACAAACAGACTCCTTTGATTGCTGGCTTCTTGGCTTTTTTAAAACTTTGCCAACATTGGCCCTGCACCTTCAGATTAAGTTCAGCATTTCATCTGTTCATCAGCAACAACCAAACACACAAATCACACACTCATTTGCAAGGATTATCAAACTGCCTTTGAACTCTGCCAATTACTAACTGAGACCCACAAGACTGAGACTAACTGAGACTCTTCAAGTGGAGTTAAGCAAACTACAGATGTGTCTACATACATATCTGCTCTTTCCTGTTTCTCCCAAAGTGAGAAGGATATGCATCACAGTAACCAAAAAAATTAAAACAAAATGCCTCTAAATGCCTACATCCTGTCCTAACGGTCCCTGCTTGCCAACATTGCCATCAGCTGTATTGACATATTCACTGCTTCTAACTAGTTGAAGAAATAGTGAAAGATGTAGGGAAAAACATTTTGTTCCCCAGAGCACATTGGGAAGAAGATGCTGTTAAGAAAGAGTGAGTGTGAAGAACAAACCTAAGGTAAGCGCAATTTCAACCAAAGCCAAGAGAAATCAGAACTTGACCTTCTAGAAGATGGGTAAATTACGAGTGAAACAACCTCCTCTTACATTAGAGAGCATTTCTTCTTTACAGAAGATAGTATTTCCAAAAGGAAGGACAATGTCTGCATTTCCAGCCTGCTGATGGTTGTGGAACAGAGATTTCTACCTATCATGGGAAAAGCTCTAAGAGCTCCTAGTTTTCAGCCAAAAGTGAAATGCAGGCACTAAAAAATGGTGAACTATCTTGAACTACAATGGATGTTTCACTAGCTTTATTTCCCAGGTCCCAAGTACAGCTAGGAATTAGGTCCACCTTTAAGTACTGGAAACCATCTATAGAAACAAGGTGAAATGGAAACTGGAGAAGTTTGTAATACAAAGGAATACAGAGTGACACAAGTTCTACCACACGCTTCATTTTGGAATCCCCAAAACTACAACAAATACAGAATCTCTTCAGCTTAAGGAGAGAGGTTGAAGGGAAGAACAAAAAATATATCACACCTTATGAGACTTTATTAATGCAAAATGGAGCAGTATCAAGGAGCTTTACACTCATGCACCCAGTGAGATTTCCTCAGATGTGAATTCTATGTTGCCAATCTAAATACCCCTATCTGCACCAAACTGCTGTTAACCAGCAGTCATTATCTTCCCAACAGGGAGTAGAGCCCTGCCCAACATGAACAACTGCTATTTAAAAAGGAAGCATACTAGACTACCTTGGACAGGAACCAGAAATATCACCAGGTGCCTCCAGCAACAGCTACAACAGCGATTAGAAATCCGGCAGGTGGCACTTAAAATGAGACATGAAACCACAGATTTGGGACTGCCAACAGAATTTACTGAGATTCACAGTTAAACAGCCACAACTACCAAGCACTAAATACCTCATGATGAAAAGACCCTCAAGAAATTCTCATCCTTACAAAGAATAGCAAAAGAATTGAGGTGGGACTTAACACACCTATAGGCTTGACCTGGTTTTCTTCTATGCACAGAACAAATTCTGCTTCCATCCATTCACACTTCAGTGTGGTCTTTCCAGGTCCTGCCTGTTGAGTTTTGCTAAGATTTCCTATAATCTCTAAAAAGCTGTTCAAGTTATGGAACCCCCAAAATTGAGGGAGATCCACTCTTACTCTTCCATGGTAACCCTTTATTCTCCATGCAGTCCTGGTATTCCCATGAGTAAAAATCAAAGTACTCTGTAGAGGTAACAAAGTGGGTTGTTTTTTTTTGCAACAATGGAATATTTGAAAACAACAATCCTTTCACAAACGTGTATGGAATCAGGTAGGAATGGCTAAAGGAAAGTTATGTAATCCATCTTTGGAGCTAATTTTAATACAAAGAGTATTCTTGAAACCCAAGCTCCTCATGTTTATCACATTTTAAAATGAAACTCAATGCCTTTTCTTTTCTTTTCACAATTAAAGCTTAAAAACAACTTGTCGTAGCTTTTAATATAATTTGTGAACATAGCCCAACATTTGGCAGCTACTGGCACAGAAATCTGCAGCATCAGACCTGAACTTGCACCATGGTTTGACTGCATTTC
>VZUA01038386.1:11223-21280 GCA_013401035.1 Horornis vulcanius
GCATTTCTTTGTCAAATCTGGTGTTTGAAAGAAACCTCATTCAAATGATTAATGAGTAGAATAATCGCTAGTGTAAACATATACCACCAACTAATACTCAAACCCAGGTGAGACTGAATTTATTCCTTGTTCTTCTTTGAATTATGCCTTTAAAAAGCAAGAATAGGAAAAAAATACTATTACTTAGCAGTATTCCTCCTTTTTTCTACAAATTAGGTATGCCTTCACAACTATGATGAACTATGTTACTTTCAGGAAAATCCCAAATCATTCCATTTGCACTGAGTGAAAGTTTGAGGGCTGTCTCAATTTTGAAAGAAATAATACACGCCAAGTAAAGACCACTCTCCTATGCTGAAATTACTGACAGTTTATTAGGTTTAGCACTGAAGGTCAACAAAAGAGTACTTACCTTCTGTTTTGGAAAGAGTTTTGGAATAGAAATCAGTCTGTTGCTATGTGACTGGTTTCCAGGCAGCAGTTCCACTCACTTCTTCGGGGAAACGACGTGTTCTTCTGTTTCTGCAAATGCTGTTTATATTGAGTAAATCCAAGTATGTTCAACTCAGACAACATACTGTGAACCATTAATGAAAAAATGCATTTGCAAAAACCAGAACATAATAATACACTGACCTCTCAACTCCTATTTGGACAAAAAAGATGCATCATATACATGACAGATTACTGGCATTACATTTTCTGGCTGTTGACTTGAGAAAATGCCAACTTTCATGAAATATACTTGATCCATTCCATTTATTTTGTGAATAAACATGAACAGCTTCCTCCATTTCCTACCACATTTGAAGGGCTTAGACATATCAAAAGTGACAAGTGTCAGGGGAAATACTATAAAAGGGTGAAATTTTCACCAAATACTGATTAACATCCCTCAAGAACACACCAAGGATGCATTAATAAAATCATTTTTCCTTACAAGTTTTTCACACTATTTTTATTTGGTCCTATCTAAAAAGTATCTCTGTCAATTTAGCATCTGTTACGACTCACAAGGAAGTTCAGAAAAATGAGAGGCAATTAAAAAATTCAGTACAATATGATGAGATCCATTCAAGCTGAATTCAAACATCATTACTTAAATCAAACTTCATTGCCCTGTTTTCATCACTTCTGAATTGAACAACCTAAATTGAATCCAACTCTTATTTGATTATTTCTTCGGATAATAAATAAGTTGCTCAGAAAAACAAAGCCCCAAATCCACAGTTAGATCTGTTGAATTTTAAAGAACTTAAAGGAAATTATTTTGGTTTTTAACATAATTAGCATCCAGTAAAATAAATTAGGAGGCACCAGCTTTCATTAGCTTTAGCCTTCCACTTACGCGAGTCTTTGCTTTGAATAAATGCAGAGAAGACACTTAAAACTGCATATTGGAAGTAAGGGCAAAAAAGTCAAAAATCATGCATATTAAGAGCTAGCCTGCACATTTGCTGAGAAACGAACAATTACGACAGCAAATTCTAACTTCAAAAAAAACCAAACATGTTCTGCAAACTCAATTGTGCTGGAAAGAAAATAAAATACAAGAAAGGCAAAGAAAAGGAAAAAGGATTAAGAAGAAATCAGGGACCAGATCTTAAAAAATAAAGAGCAAAAGGTTAGACAATGAAAGGGGGTTTTCTTCACGTGAGAGGATTCAGCCACTTCTTTTGCAGGGGGTCTAAGAGGACTGTATCTCCCAGCAACACGATCCAATGCCGCACACATCCTGCGGCTTATGTGATAAAGTAGGACTGCTGTGCACCCTTCTGATACAAATCAAAGCTGTGCATGCTCCCAAAAAATGACCAAGCTCACCTACAAAATTATACAACCCACAGGCACACATTAAAGAGCAACATTCAAGTTGCAAAGTCAATCACTCAAGAATTGTGTAAGACAATTTAATTTATGCATGAAACATAATTCTCTCTTTACCATCTATGGTATAACTTTAATCTTTTCTTATACAAATGCACACACTTTCTCTATGGATATCAGGCTGTGAAGAAGCCATATTATGTAGCTTCTTCCTACTTCATTGCTTGCACAAGTTGAAAGGTTTAATATTAATATGTAACAGAGAAGTAAAAAAAAAGAAGGAGGATCTCAGTGCTAAAGCTGTTCACTTCTCTGTGCTGAATAGCTAGGCTCTACCTCTGCCTCCACAAAGACCTGGAGAAGTCAGGGATGCGAACTCCTCTGCACATAATGTATGTCCACGATGTTCTTCGCAGATGGTTTGAGATCTGGGGACATGATTTTAGAAGAGCTGGAAGTATGCTGAAACTCACCAATATGCTACAAAGATCACATTCCAAGAAAAGGGCACAAACAACCAGCGGCTACTTTGGCTCTTCACTGCAACTGTGTTTCAGCTCCTCTTTCATAAAATGTGGGGGAAAAAAGTGGTAAAAAGCAATGTCCACTTGTGCAAATCCTGACTGGGACAAAACTACATACTACGGTTCTGTCACTACAGCAAGTATCGGCAGACCTTCCTGGTTTAATTATACTTTTAATATGGTGTGGGCAAGACTGTGCCTCAGTTTCTCATTTATTAAATAGAAAAGTATCTTTCTTCATAGAGCTTTTATGAGAACAAGCACATGCTTGAGATTATAAGGGATTCTGATACTATGGTGATGCAAGATATACTCAAGCATGGCCAAGTACACACCATGGTAACTACACGAAGAGCTTAAAGTTTTCAGGACAAGGAAATTAACCTGAAATTTTGCCTACATTTTCCCCATCTATATTTTCCCTTTGACTTATTTGTAGCATTAATGAATGCAGAAGTAATACAGGAAAGTGGGAAAAAGTCAAATAAGGCATGCATTGGATGTTTTCTTCGTGCTCACACTTAATACACAATGCTTATTAGGATACAACGCCTGTCAGTAAGTGTGTGCTGAGCAGACAGACATTAGCAGAATTTGTGAATGTATATTAAAGTAGAAGAGATCACGCCTAAATGACCACCCCATCCCAGTCAGGTTGAATCCTTTCTCCTGTCATTGGAAGGAGTTCTACACACTTCTGCTTACTTCTCTCTGAAAATCCCCATGGGCTGCTACCAGCAAATATTACAATTACGCCATTTAGATACACAGAATAAAAAATAAGTACAGCAAACTACTTGCGCCACTTACAAGACTAACTGGGGAATTAAGGGTCTCTTTTCCCAAAAAGTGCTCACATTCAAAAAAAAAAAAATAATACCTTGTCAAGAAAATGTCTCTGTACAACATTTTGGCCACCTCTAGCATCTCCATTAACTCAGTAAGCCTTTTTTATTAAATACGCAAATTCCCTTTACAGTCATATTCAGCATTTCCACCTTAGAAAGGCAGCACTGGACTGGCACAATCCCGGGACTACAGACCCTCACCCACCCAGACTGGCAATTGAACTACTCCAGGCAGAAGTGGACGTTCCTGCAAAACACAAAGAGTTCTTTAACTCTCCACCTCTCCACCAGCTCAGTGGCGAAGCTCCTGCCTTACACCATGAGTTTTGCCTCCTTTGCCCATAGATCTGCTGCCCGCACTCTGTGGGGCACATGGATTTGTTTTCCACTCCAGTGGGATCAGGGGACAGGTGTGCCACTGCGGCGGGCTGAGGGCGGCCTGCGCACCCGGCACCTTGGCACGGCCGAGGAGCCGCCGGGGCCCCTTCGCGCCAGCCGCCATTTACCTGGAGCAGGTGGTGGGCCGCCAGGTAGCCCAGGCGCGGGCCTCCCCGCACGCCGGGCGGCAGCCGCCCCGTGCCGTAGCCGTGCCAGGCCACCACGTAGGGGTTGTCCATGGTCAGCCAGTAGCGCACCTGCCCGCCGAAGTGCCGGAAGCACAGCTCGGCGTAGTCGCGGAAGAGCCGGGGCAGGACGGGGCTGGCCCAGCCGCCGAAGGCGTCCTGCAGGGCCTGCGGCAGGTCCCAGTGGTAGAGGGTGACGACGGGCTCGACGCCCAGCTCCCGCAGGCGGGCCAGCAGCCGCCCGTAGTGGGCCAGCCCGGCGGGGTTGAGCGGCGCCGTCCCGTTGGGCAGCAGCCGGGCCCAGGACAGGGAGAAGCGGTAGTGCGAGACCCCCAGGCGCCGCAGCCCCTCGACGTCGCGGAACATGTTGTTGTAGCTGTCGCTGGCCACGTCGCCGCCCACGGGCCCCGGCGGGGCGGCCCCCGGCGGCGTGGCCGGGCGGTGGGCGAAGGTGTCCCAGATGGACGCGCCCTTGCCGCCCTGGCGCCAGCCGCCCTCCGTCTGGTAGGCGGCGCTGCCCGCGCCCCAGAGGAAGCCGTCGGGGAAGGTGTCGTGGAGGAAGAGCTGGTCCTGCGGGTAGGGCAGCCGGGCGAAGCGGGACCAGGTGCCCGCGCCCTGCCCCGGCGCCCCCAGCCCCGGCCGCCCCAACAGCAGCAGCAGCAGCGGTGGCAGCAGTGACGCGGCGAGGGCCATGCTCCCAGCGGGGCTCCGCGACGGCAGCTCCCGCCTCCCAGCGCCCCGCCGCCTCATTTTATCTCACCTCGCGCCCCCCCGCTCCCGCCCCGGTGGGCACGGCCATTAATAATTACCTCGGAGCTGCCGCCTGCATCCTTCTCAGCCGGTTCCATAGGGGAGAGCTGCCGCCAGGGGAGGGAGCCAGGGTGTGAGACGGGGCGGGCGGGGAGGAGAGGGGGGAAGCGGGGCGTGGGCTCCTCGGGGAGGAAGTGGACCCTCTTGCCACCTCAGGGTGCCCGTCGGTGCCTCCACGGCCCCTCAAAGGCGAACATCCCGGTCCGCAGGCGGGGCGCCGCAGCCCTTCTCCCGCTCCGCCGGGCGCTCGCACCTCGCTGCGACCCCGGTGTCCCCTCGGGAGCGGGACCCTCGCCTATGCCCTGCCGCCTTTCTTCCCATTGGAAGAGCCCGCGGAGAGACTCGACGGGTAGATCCGTCCCCTCTGAGAGGCTGAGCGTAGCCCCTTCCCGTGCCCCGCTGCAGTGCCGCCGTCGGGGAGTCCGTGCGGCTGTGGCCCCTGCGCCGGACCGAGAGCGGGGAGCGATCGCGGGGCTGGCGGAGGGTGGGAAAAGGCGAGGAAATAAAAACGCTTTTGCTTTCATTCAGTGTTTCCGTCGTGGTACTTTAGCAAGACACATCGCACCTGCGAGCTCTCATGTAGCAGCAGTTGCAGAGAAACTCGTTGTCCAAGGACATCACACACTCACTCCTCCCCGCCCGCTCCCTGGGAATTCATGGGCTGTCACCTCCCAGTAACAACACTTTCCTTTCCTGGAATAGGAGGTTGGTATATTTGGCTGCTTGCTGCGCAGAAAACAAGTTCCAGTTAGAAAAGCCTCACGGGTCTTCACGGAGAGGAAACAAATCGAGCTAAGTTTGATTACTGAGTTACATTTTGTAACCAACTGTGCAGGTGTGAGGCATAGACTGCTCTCTAAAGGCAGGTCTGAAACTGCGCTTCGCGTGTCCTTTGGACATAACAATTCAACCAAGACTGCAAAGCAAGAAACAGCCCAACACATTGCAGAACCTGGTATTCAGTGGTGTGAACTCTAAACAGGACTTGGGACAGCTAAGAATAAAACACATCTACTAGACAGGCTGTTGGGCACAGAGAGATGCTCCCGGGAGATAAGGCTGTTGTTTAACTACAGAATGAAGACCTTTAGATAATTTCATTTTATTTCTAGAAAATAAATGCCCGCAGGGAAAAATTACAGATAATTGCTAATAAAGTGTAAATGGATTTAAATGCCAGTTGTGAACTAATGAAAGTTTCCTCTTGTGCACAGGATGGGCTCTCACCTCTCCCAAATGCAGGCAGGGCATTTGCCCATACCTGTTTCTAGGACTTCCAATTTCCACATTTTCTGCACTGATCCAAATGAGTTTTGGGGATTAATTTGTGCTGTTTTTAAAGAGACCAAAGATGTCTGGGACAGGATTGGAATTAGTCTTCCAGTGTGGCAATTAATTAATTGCTATGTTAGGTGGATGGAGGTCTGAATAGTCCAGAGGACCATAGACAACACTTCCCTAAAGGAGAAAGTTTGTGGGCCGGGAACAGGAGGTGGCAGGCCCAGAACAAAGGCTGGACATTGGCTTCCAGGAGTGAGTTTGGAATACAGTCTGAGAGGTTGCTAAAATTCAATTACAATCTGAGTAAATGACAACTGCAGATACAAGAATGGAAAAAGGTGTTAGTATCACCTGCTAGTTACTTGCAGAAACTGGAGATTAATTGTTAAGTGCACTGGGGCATTGCTGCAATTGTCCCTGTGCAAGGAGTGGAGAGCCAGGCTCCCATTCAGCTGCAGACCTGATTTCAAGGGAAGCATCATGTCTTCACTGGATCTTATTGACAAAGTATTTTAAAACTTGGGAAGTAGAGGCATGTCTCAGAAACACCACCTCCTAAAACAGCATATTAGTGATGGTTAGCCTGTTGCTAATATTTAAGGAAAAATTGAGTATATAGGGACACAGATTTTGAAATACATTATGGTACATTCTTTTTTCATGTGCTAATTATTACCTAAAACCTAGATCAATCCTGTTTGTACTTGGGCAGCACCAATAAGTACACACTGAACTGAAGCTCCTTCACTAGGGAGCTTGTTTCTTCCAGACCTGTCGACAGTCAAGGAAAAGAAATAGTCTCATGGTGTTACTCTAAGTCACTCTAGACAGATTCTGAAGAAGGCTACATTATCCAAAAACTGTCAGGATACTTGGAAGTGGACCCTACTTCCAAAACAAGAAGCCCATTTTTGCGGGACAAAATCTCACCATAAGCTGGTGGCACGCAGCTGTCACTTCAGCTATCACTTTACCTGCATGTCTGCCAGATTAAAACCTTATGCTTTTTTTGTGTGTGTGTGTATGTGTAAATGACAGAAAATGTGTGGTGTGGCCTCCAGTTCCATGTACTGTTCCATGTAGGTTTTGGTTTTTTTTCTTAGAAAGCTTGTTTTCATGTCTTAGGAAGACACAATTACCAACTACTCTGAGCCATTTTTTTTTTCCTAGCAGACAGCCTAACAAACTCTGTCCAATATTAACCATGAAGAAAGGTCAGCCAAACACTTGCAGGCAGCCAGGTCTCCCTCATTGCTTCTTGAGTTCAAAGTGTGGCTCCATTGTGTCCGTGCTGCTGAGCAAACACACTTTCAATTGTGCCCCAGGTAAACAGATCAGGATTTGACTTTCAGCCTCTTTTTGAGGTTCAACTTTTGAGAATATGTATAATGTATAGTACTCTGTCATTTTAATCTTCCTTCAGGCTGTGCTGAGATTTTCTTTGCTAGATATAAAGTCAGTGCATGCAATCAAACCCAACACTGTTCTGACTGAGCATTTCTGTTTATATCCCAAAGGGGCTGAGTCTTCTGGGATACTTAATTTTAGGCAAAATAACTCTATTACTGCTTTAGATTCATTTAACAGCTTCCCCTGAGGTAATATCATGCTTCAATGCAGCAAACCCCTTTATCATTTTAAGATCTCCAGAGAAGAGCTAGAGTCTGTATAACAGTAGTATCTGTGGTGGAGCAAGTGATCTCAGTGCCTAAAACCACCATCTCCTGTTTTAATGCCCTTTCTCTGTTCACAAACATACTTCCAAATGCATACAGCCGTGCAACCAATTGAAAATAGCCTTGTGTAATAGATTTGCAGTCTCAGCATTTCATCTCAAGACACAAAAGCGTTTGCTAATACTTGGAAAAACTGCTTTAAAAATCACCACCTGATTTTGACTTGAGCTTTTTCTCTGCTTCTGCCATTGCTGCATAACAGTACTTACTTCTGTATTCTGTCTGTTAAATGCAAACTGCTAAGCTGTCAAATTTTACTTCCACTTCCTCATCAATAGCTGTTTCCAGTGGAAAGATATCCAACAGCATTCTAGATTTACCCTCTTTGTCCCTGCCCAAACACCACAGACTACAAGGCAAATGAGCTCTTTCTTTTGAAGGTCCACTTTCCTTGAAAAAAGGCACACCTCCATACCTGTTTCACCTTTCTCACATGACAACACTGCTTAAATGCATTCACTGTACATTCAGAGTTACCTTACACGCAGCTAGTGACTGATTTTATTGAAATTAGAAACAGGGTGTTGTCAGGTTCAAAATTAACCTGCTGATGTAATAAATGCAGTGCTGTGGAATGCCTGAGAAGATGTCAAAGGCTCCTCTCTCTTATCTGTAACTAAGTCACTCTCAACTCCACTTTTTCCCAATGTCTTATTCTGAATCATGGGCCCTCTATTTCATAGATGATCATCCTGTCTTCAAAAGTGGCATCTGAACGGGTGAAAGAAGGGATGGGAAAAGACACAAGGGAAAAGAAGTTTCCCCTCTCCTAAGAAGGTGGGTAATGAAGAGGTAGATACTGCATCACTCTTTCAGTCCTGGGCAGCAGACATGGAATTGTCTGGTAAAAGGAGTTCAGAGCTGAGGGAGAAGAGAAAGGACAGAAGAGTGCCCCTGCTGACTCCAGCCGTGCAGCTCATGAGCCACAGGCTTCAGTTGGTTTTCAGACAGGAGTGGAACCCTGATTGCAGTGGCTGAAGACATAGACTCGTTTCTATAGGGTCTGCTGAGCCTGTATGAATAAGTGGCAATGGGTGTCCGGGGAAATTACAGGCAAACAGGGAGTTGCCTAATGAATTTTGGCTCTTTTAGGGTAGAAAATCCTGGAAAGCAGAGTGACTGGATCACTCACAAGGGTGAAATAGATTTAAGAATTTAGATGAGGGATCTGGAGGGACTTCATCTCAACCCTAAGAGCTGCACACCTATGAAAATTCTGGTCTGTGGTCTCTGATGCAGTATAAAAAGAACTAGAAAGATAATTTCATTCTTCTCACTGCTGTTTTAATTTCTGTTTGTGATACAGTGTTATCATTTTGGAACCAATTTCATTCAGTCTCCACGGAATAGTTCAAAAACTTGAATCTTGTGTCTTAGTCTAGAGCTGACAGCACTCTGGAGATGTGTATGGTGACTTTTCATGTACAGTCATCCTATCTCTTCAGTTCAGGCACAGCTGAAGCATTTCCCTTCACTCTTCAAATTCCCAGTATTTTAAAACTTCTGCCACATCTTCTATGAAAAGAAAGATCCACAGGGATTTAAATGAAGAAGTAAAAAGCACTACTATTCAAAAATGAAAACGCAATGCTGAGTTTTACGTACATGAAAGTTGATATTTTTATGCATTAAATTCAATGAGGGAAAAATATGTTGCAAAATTGCTTCTATCATCATATCTTTAGATCACTTTCTGTAGGTAAATGGAGAAGAATCACTCCTATACTTGCTAAGTCTGTGTTTCAATAAGCACTTGAATGACAACACAGTGCAGATACTTATTTCTTGTTGATTTCAGCTCATGAAAATATTGGTCTCATTTACTACAAGGCAAAGACTGGCTCACAAAGAAATAGGATCAGTTTAAAAAACTACTGTGGTGTGTTAATTCTTTGTAAGATTTTTCTGCCTTAAATTACTCTTTTGCAGTTAAGAGTTATATCACATTAAACTGAACTGAGATGAAACTTTGTAAACTAGTAATTTAAAATATTTGCACTAAGCTGCTGCATCACTAAATGTACAGGCAATGCTGGCTGCAAATGCATAAACATTTTTCAGGGCTACAGTTATATGATGTTCTTTAATAAACACGACTGTTATGTTACACAAAATCAATTTCCACTGAAGAGCAAAAACTTAGTCTCAGTTCCATGTGAAGTGTGTAGTACTGAAATGTGCTCTGTAGTCAACTGAGAAGTCATTTAGTATTTTAGTGCTGCTGGGTACTAACATAAACATACTTGGGAGCCATTTTCAGTTACTCTACCAAGGGTTTACTCCTGGGTTTCCAAGATTGGCTCAAAACCACCAGGAAGACATTTATTACCAAAACAGTAAGTATGCACAGTTACACAGGATCTGCCTCTTCAAATGTAGTTCAGGAATTGAACCAGATTAGGCCAACCAAGACAGAGTATGCTGCGACAGTCCAGACTTGAAAAGTAAACCCTTCTAATAAAAGAGGA
>VZUA01038398.1:6774-22508 GCA_013401035.1 Horornis vulcanius
CTTTTAAGAAAATAGAAATGTTTCTGGAGTTGTTTCTCCCTCTCCTGTGTGGCAGTGGTGTATCTGCAATGGAAATTCACGAGAAGGAGAATTTCATTCCAGCTTTTTGTCTTTCTAGAGTAAATTCCACGAAGCATTATTATGTAAACTCATGTTGATTTTATGCCAGTGAGATTGTCAGGGACTTCATCATAGAAATGTCCAAAAAAAACAAAAAAAGGTGTTAATAATACAGGTCTAGCTCACAGATGGCTTTGGGATAGGCTAGGGATAAGGCTTGTCAAGTGTTTTTCACATGCTGTAGAGAGACAGGTCCTGTGAGAGCTGTCTGAAATACACTCACCTCCCTGCATGGCTGACACTTTGCTGTACACTCAGAGTGATCAGGTCTGATTCTCCCTGCTCACTCCTTTGTGTTTCCTGCCCAGGTGTTGTTCCTGAGTGGCATACAGAGGTAATCCTGAACCCAGCAGATGCAGTCTGGTTCTGCTGAATGCATGAGGGAGGGGAGAAGGTTTCTGTCCAACACATGCATGATGCACAGGAGGTACCTGTTACGAGCTCTTTTCTGTTTTGGTGCTGGTGGTAACTATTTGGATTTTGATGCACAAAAAGGAAATGGTAGGAGGCAGACAGGGAGACAAAAGACTGAAAGAGAAGCTGTATGGGCACTTCAGCCAGCCCCTCAATGTGTCATCCCTTCTCTACTGCACCCTCTTCAAGGGGAAACAGAGGTGTCCTGGCAGCTTCTTCAGCCCCTCAGCTAGAAAAATAGCTGGTTTGCTCAACCTTAAGCAGGGGAGAAGAATTTTGACTCGCCTCCCCACAGCCTGTTATGCAAAACTTGTCTGACTTGAGTGAGGAGAGCAAGTGGAAGAGACTGCTCCCCCAGCCAGTGGGAACGAGGAGAACAGCTGACAGCTTGCCATGTGCAGCTCACAGACAACAGCAGTTTGTGATGCTGCACAATGCATTTTGGAGAAAAGCAGAAATAAAACCGGGAGGGAAAGGGAAAATAAAACAACGTGTACTATCTTTTGATCAAAATTTAAGAGCTTTCTTGGATTAGGATTCCCGAGCCCCTAGGTGAAAGAAACATAGCAGACCTTATCTACCTGGAGTTCAGTAAACCATATGATATGGTGTCCCAGAAGAAGCAAATTAGTGTAGAAGATTCAGCTGAAGGAGACAGGGATTATTAAACTAATCCTCAAGTGAGTAAGAGACTGGCAGAATTGATACACCACTTCCTTAATAGGTTGAAGGGAAATTATCTGTGAGGCTGCTTAAAGATTGCTCTTAGGACTGATCTTTTTTTATATTTCTGTTAATTACTTTGGCACAGAATGTAGAAATACTAATGAAATCTGCTGATGAAACCAAGCTGGGAGGTATCATGAGGGCAGAGGCAGATTCCAGCACTACAAGAGCTGAGGGCTCTTTGTGACTGGAGTGATCAAGGTGAGGTTAAGTGGGAGAGTGCAAAGTCACACACTAGGAACTTGTTGCTTGAAGAGTAACAGGAATCTGCATCTCCCAGGAAATAGAGATGGAGAAAGATGGGGAAAGTTCATGGTTCAAAGGAGGAGGAACTAGCAATGCTACGTGGGGGTGAAAAAGGCAAGCAAACTTTGAGGATGCAGCAGTATTTCCAGTTGCAGTGAGTGGAAGTAATGTCATCCAAGAGGATGAGACTTCTCCAGAATAGGGTCTGCAGTTCTGCTTCCCCACATGCAAGGAGGATATTCAGCCTGGAGCAGGTGCAGAGGAAGGCAGTGGGGTGGTCAGAGGGATGGAAGGTGTCTCAGCCAACAGCGTGTTTACTTATCAGTCACAGCAGTGACTGCACAGATATTTGAGCTAATTTGAAAATAGATGTGCTACCAGTTTGAGCTTTTCAGCATTAATTATTTTGCACTGAACTTCATGCTAGTGCAGCTACACAAAGTAATTAAACCATGTGATGTGCCTGCAGGGTGAATACTATAAGGGAGCTTAGTTACTTAGTCTGGCAGAACAAAGGTTAAGAGAGGAGAGATTTGCTGCCTATAAATACTTTTAGGAATTGGGGGTTGGGAAAGTAAGTGCTCGGGAGAAAGCAGAGCTACATAAGCGAAAGGACAATGTGGCACAAGAATAAATAGATATAAATTGGCCATGAATGAATTTAGGTTGGAAATCAGAAGGTTTCTAAGCAACAGAGCAGGCAAGGAGGTGCTGGAGCAGCATTTCAGCAGCACAAGTTAGGGTGGAAACCTAATGAGATTTAGGACAGAGTTTAGTAAGTTTAGAAAAGGCCATTTGTTTTGTACTTGCCCGTTATTCAAAGGGATTGAACCTGATAAGCCAAGAGGTCCCTTTTTCATTCTGCTTCCTGTGCTTGCCTTAGTGCCTTATCAGATCTGCACCTTTGCATACAAAAGCCAGGTAAATCGGGAGCAGAGTTTGTGTGATGAGTTTTTCAGCATTGATCCCATGGATATTTAATGGAGGGATTTGTTCAGTGCCTGAGATTTAAACAAACAAAAAGGGCAAGCCAAGACGATGCATGGAGAAGGTCTGCAAATATGCTGTAGTATAGATGAGAGCTCACATATGAAAGAGCTTCTTCACATAAAAGAGGTGTTCCCAGAGCACCTGGCTTTGCTGGAAGGTTGTCTCAAATGCAGCTAGATGCTCTCTTGAGATGTGAAAACTGAAGGAGATAGTCTGAAGGGAAAATGTCTTGTACATTCCTGCCATTACCAAGGACTTTTTCCTTGAGGAGGATGTCAGGTTTACTGCAGTGGAAAATTTCAGAAAAAAACACCACCCAGCAGTGGCTGAGTTCATCTCTGCTGCCTGGCCACAGCACTGCACTTATTCATGATGTTCCATGCTGGACAGACACCTCTAGTACCTTCTCTAAAGCACCAAGGGATGGTACCTTCCTGAATGAAGCATTTTATCTCAAACCCCCATGCATGGATGTGATTGAAAGAGAAGGCCAGAGAGGGAAGTCCCCTGTCATACATTGGACCTCTGGAGACAGTTTGAAGGCATCCTCCAGCAGGAGGCAAATTCCCAAGGACAGGCTGGGCCCAAGGGAAGAGGAGTAGCAAAGGCCCCTGAATAAGAACAGTTTTATAGTCACAGTTCCTCATTTAGTAAAAAAACCCCAAGTTATTCCATATGGATGGATGTTTTCACCTTTCCAGCCCAGAGTACCATACCAGCAGAGAGTGAGAAAAGAGGAAACAAGAAACAGCAAGTTGTGAAATATCACTCTGTGTCAGACTCATTTGCCAGTGAAGTTTTCAGCAAGAAAAACTGGAAGAGGTTTTCATCTCACTGAGGAGAAATTGCCATCTATCCCAATGTAAATGCTCAGCTGTCAGCTTTATGGTACTGGGGAAAAAGTACAGCCCTCTCACCCCTCCTGCTTCCACTTCTCAACTCTGCAGCATCTCTGAGTAGCTGAGAAGTGCTTTGCAGATGATAATGAAATTGCAGCTCCTATAAACACCCTCCTTGTTTTACAGGTGGAGGAACCAGACCATGGAGAGCATAAAGGATTTGTCCAAAGGATCAGCAAGTCATTTTAAAGCAGGGAGTCCTCATCCACCTAGCCACCAGACATTCATCTTCTCCTGCAAACTTCCAGCTGGATGAATTGCTGCTTGACAGAAATATGTGTGTATACATACATACATAGATATGTTTCCGAAAGAAGAAAAGAAAGAACAGACCTTTACCTGTTTTTGCTGAGCCTGCACAGGTAGAGAGAAGAACAGGTGAAGCTGACTGGAGGGTGGGAGAGCTCTAGCACAGCCCTTTGGTCGTGCTGGAGCCCACCTCTCTGCCGGTGTTCGGCTCCCAGAAGAGATCCTGGAGTGTCTGAGGGAGGGTGAGTTCGCCCTGGGCAGGGCGAGTGAACCCCGTCAGCTCCCAGGAGCTCAGCCTGTGGTCTGACACTGTCTCACTGGCTGGAGATCCCCTCCAGCCTGGAGGACCAATGCTGGGGGAGACTGGCTCCTGAGCTGTTCCTGACATGCACTGGCAGCTGTCTGCCTGCTATTCTTTTAAAGGGTCTTCGTGGATCGGGATAAAATGTGATCTTACGCAGGCGGCATTGTAAGCACAACTTGGCTCAGGTTCAGCTCTTCCTCTGGCTCCCAGCTACTCTATTTTTATTGAAGGAATTTGAGGCTATCAGAAAGGAAGTCAAATTGTTTTAGGAAAACAATAGAAAAGCAACTTGAAGTTTATTAGCTTCCTGCCCAGGGCTTGTGACCAACTTGTCAAACTTATTAGAGTGATGGCAGAACTATTTATTTAAAAGGGCTAGCTACAGGACCCACAATTTCATTCCTGTTTGGCCCTTAGTGAAAACAAAGGAAAGCCATAAAATAATATCTGAAGGGAGCAGATGGCTAACTGGTAAATGGTGTTAGGTTGGCCTGTGAGCCATTCGTGGTGCTCACCAAAAAAAGCAATGGCTTTTGTGGGATTTGCTATCAAATAAATGCCTGGACTTGAATTCACAGGCCAGTCCCATCACCCCAAATTCCTTACTGTGGCTCAAATTTTCAAGTGGAAGCCTGACACCTAAGAAAACAAATTTGGCAGGAAAAGGTCTTTATTCAGAGCTACTGAAAGGAGTGAAACAATGCACCAGGTCTGCAGGGGAGTCAGGAATAGAGCCCAGGTGTCCCTGACCCTGTTGGACTGCTGGAGCCCCCTCGACTGCAAAAAATATTTATATCTTTCAGAAGCAGCTGCAGTCTGCTTCCCCATCCAGCTCCCCCAAAACAGCCAGACCATGAAGTCACTGAATGCATGCTGGCATGTGGCTGGTGAGAAGAATGGGCAGCCAAACCATCAGAGTCACAAAGTTTCTGTGAGCCTGAGCCTTCCTGAGGAGCTCCATGGTTGGCAACAAAACAAGAAGAGAATAAAACAGGTAACTGAGAAACGTTTGCAAACTCTACCCAGTGCAAAGCTATACCCCTTGTTCAGAGAGCCCTCTGCTAGCTGAGTGTTTAACCAGCTTCCAGGCAGGATATAGGAAGAACTCACCTCTCCTTTCAGCAGTGCAGTCTCTAGGAGCTCAGGCGCTGAGGTACTGAGCTCGCAGAGCTATGCACACAGGCTTTGCACAGCTCAGTAACCACTTTTCAGATGAAAGGAAGAAGAGCCCACCTCAAAAATTCTCTTCCTTCTCCTCCTCATTAGCTTAACTAAAAGTGGGAATGAAAAGCTGCAGTTTTCTCTGAGGCCTGGGGCAATAATGCATCTTGTATTGGCAAGTGATAGAAGATCTTGGTTATATGTTCCTTTTAATTTATCCAGGTTAGGTGTTTATAAAAGAGTCAAATTGAGTGCATTATCTCTGTAAGGGCCTAAGAAACTGGGTCTTAAAGACTTGGAAATTTCAATGTAAAAGCAACAATCTTTCCTTTATTTAAGATATCCTTGAAGCTTTCAGAAGGTTTCTGTAAATTTTGTCCCTCTGAGATACTGCCTTGATGAACAAATCAGCCAAAGCAGTGCGCTGAGCAGTGCCAGCATCCCAGTTCATCACAGTCTGTAGATGTTTACTTAAAATTAAGTACATTCTTGAGTTGCATTGATTGCAGTGTAATTTAATAGTCTGGAAGTCAGGCACCCTACACTGCCAGCCAGGCCAGTTTTCCTGGGGGAATTCCGAGGCAGAGAGCAGATAGTGGATATACTTCTCCATAGCTTCTGCAGGAAGAGATGCCACGTGCAGATCGCATGATGGTGTTCTGGCAGCAGAAAAATATTTTATTTGCACTTATTTGGGGTCTGTGTCATCTGGGCTGACATCACTTAATCTGTGCTTTGTTCTAGTGAGTAGTGTTTTGATCCTGAATGTGAGCTGTGAGAATCTTTTTGTCAGTTTCTCAGGCTGGACTCTTGGTAGCCCCTGAGGCTGAGATCCTGCAAAGTCTTGGTCATGTGAGTGTCTCGATATAGTTACAGCTTGGGGACATCTGTGTGGGTAAGGTCCCTCTGTGTACAAATGTCATAGACTGGAAAATGCTGTGGATTGTTGAAACTCCTGTTCTTTTTCTTCCAGGACCCAACATGGTTTCTTAGAAACTTCTGGAAGGACAGCAGTTCCTAGCCTGCTGCACACATGTCTGCTGGGGCACTTTTCAGCCCAGAAGGCTGTGACATGCAGCCATGTGGTGCCAGTGCTGGCACCAAGTTCCTGGGATGTGCTCTCCCATCCTCGACCTGGGCAGTTGTAGTGCTGCAAGATCCCAGCTCTGAATCCTGAGGCTTCAGGAAAAGTCTGCCAAGGTAGAAAGAATCAAGGCACATGTCTCTTCCTAAAGGAAGCTCTGGGGTAGAAGGATCTCAGCCTGCTCTGTACTTTCTCCACAGAGGGATGAGAAATCAGGATGTGAATCTGCTCTGAAGGCAAAGTTCTCTAGAGCTTTCCCTGGAAGTCAGCTTCAGAGGAAGAAACAGCTGAAAGGATTTGAAGGAAAAGAGACATGGGCTTGGATGATGGTGAGTGAAACTGAAAAGTAAACAGCCTGAGTTATGGGAGGATTCTCAGATGGTGCTTTATTGCTGCCAGCCAGCTTGTTCTCTTTTGTGATGGTCTGAAAGAATCTCAAGGCGTGACCTCCCGGGTAAAATTAAGAACTTGATTAATCGAAAAAATCCATGAATCATGATTCTTCCCACCAGTTTTGTGATGTGTGTTGGCTGGATTCTGAAGCCTTCTGTAAAGTAAATCACAGCAAATGGGGGAGGGGGGAGCATGAGGACATTGCTGGCCCAAGCAGATTAGAAGGGTGCATTTTATACCAGGAGACCAAATATCCGTGCCTGTTCAAGAGCTCACAGGCCCAGCAGTGCTGTGGGACAGGGAAGGTGCCTTTTAAGGGGCTTTCCTTTCCAAAGTGTGCCATGAGCCCTGTGAGAGAGGCAGGCTGCCCTGCTCCTTCATGCTGCACTTCTGTGTAGATGCATGAAGGCAAATCCTCTCACAGGCATGCACCAGGCATGTGGTGTCCTGAGGATTTATCAGAGGAAAGCTTGGAAAATATTTGCACACAGTTTTGCTTTCTGGAAGGGTGAAGGATTTGGTTAATTCAAATCTCCTTAATTGTTTTTCTGGACACCTGGGTTTCCTGGTAAAATCCTACCAGCAACCCCCTGTCCAGAGAGGTGAGAGGCTCCAGAGGAAACAGGTGTGTGCATGAGTCACCTGCAGCCACAAGGCCAAGGAAGCGGTGCCCTGGCTTCTCCCCACAGCCCTGCTGGCTCTCCAGGTGGCCACAAGCTCATGTTTAAAGCTACAAGGAGTGGGGAGGAGGCTAGGGAGTTCTCTGAGGACTGAAGTCCAGCCTAATATAGAGCTTTCCCCACCTAGCTTCCCATTTTATTTAATTTGAATTCTCTCTTAGTGCTGATACATAGTATGATGCCCTGCTCCATATAAATCCAGGCACTGCATTCCCACTGGGTCCTTTGCATGCTGGAGATTCTTGTTTTTAACACTGAGTGGAGGTAAAGATGAAGTATGACCACAGGACACCTAAGAGAAAACTATCCCCAAAATTGCTACCTGTACAGAAATATTTCATTTGTGGGTTAGTGTCTTTTATCTCTCTGATTTAGCCATTGACAGATGTTATCAAAATGGGCTTGCACTGTGGAAGAACCCCTGTATGAGCTCATGCAGAAACCTGGGGATAAAATCTGGCCAGTAGGTGATGTCAGACAGGATTGTGTGTGCTTGCTGATATTTATTGCTTTCCTTGAAATGGTGGAAAAGGAGGAAATATTTACACTTGATTGAAACAAGTTGAAGTAGCTATAAATTCATTGGTTTTGCTCTGAATCTTGCAGTTCTCTTTGGCTTCTTGGTGAGAAATGTGAAATTTATTTTCCTTAAAAACTACCCATCAGGCTCAATTGGGATATGAAAAAATAGCTATCAAAATAATAAGCAATTTTTTTCTTGGTTGGGGGTGATCAGTTTCATCTTTCTGTGTGTGAGAAACAGAGATGCCCAAGCAGTGCACATTATAGGATATATGAGTTTTGCATGTGATACCCGTGTGATGTGGCATGGGGACTTCCTATAATTATCCTATGCCTGTTGAAGGGGAGCAGTAAATTGGTTCTTTCAGCCCAAGAGGAACCCAAGAATGGTTTTTCTGACAATGCTCTCAGTATTTAGGAGTGCTGTCACCAAACCAGAGACAGCACAGGATGTGGCCACTGAAAGAGCACTTCAGAAAACCAGTGGCAGTGGTTATATGCCACGCAAGATTGCTCACAAGAAGCAGAGAATGGGGAAATGGGAATCCTTGATGTTGTCTGCTATTCCCACAATTTTTCCCCACTTTCCTCTCAGGCTAGATTTGTGAAGAACCATGTTTCTCCCTCAGGGAAAGTAACAATTTAACACAGCAGGGAAGAAAGAGGTTTTGTGATGTGCTGCATGAAATGATGCAATATCGCTCAGCCAGCATCTGGTAAAACGTTCCTAAATTGCCTCATCTTCCTGTATCAGCGTTTCCAACATCAATAATTTTATTGGTAATAATCAGTAAGGTCTGGGATTTCCTGGAGGAGGATGGATGGCTGCAGTTGGGGACAGAATCTAAAGGGCTTTGAAGAATCCTGATAGAAAAATGCTGAGGCAACACCGCAATTACTGAGCTGAGAAATTTGCACCGATGTGCAGTTCCCAAATTGTTTGGAAAACATGAGAAATGCTGCCTTGAGAGCAGAGGCTGATGCCTTAATGCCATCAGGTTCCTAAGAGCTGGAGGACTCTCAAAGTACCACAATCCAGGGCAAATCTAAGCCTGACTTAAATGTTTCTCCTGAAGCTCATGTGGCTGTCCATGCTGGCCCCATGAGGTGCTTTCTCCAGAATTCCCAGCAACCCTCTCCCAAATACTTCTGGGAGAAGCTCTCCTCCCATTTCTAGACCTGGTAGGTCTAAACAAATCCAAGCCTGTCTTCCAGTCAAATTCTTTCTAATCCAGGTCACACAACTTTTCCTTCCACCTGAGCAATCCTTTCAATTTCTCCTCCTCCTCTCAGAACTCTGATCATTCTTGCATCAAAAAAGATACTTTGATAAACTACTTCATATAGTTAAAAAGAATTATTCTCCACCCTGAGAAGTGGGCCCATGTGAAAACTCCAGCACAGGAATGATGCAAAATTATCTTTCAGCTACCAAAATGATGTGAACTAGGAGCCTGCAGCTGTGTAAGCAAATAGACCAGCCTTAGAGGAATCCATGCAGAGGTCAGTGGTGATCTGTGGACTGGTATCTGGCCTGCTTTGTGCAGGCAATCTGCTCTGTGCTGACCTGCATGGGAACTCACATTTTGTTTCCAAGGACAACAAAGCTGTGAGATGGTTCAGCTACGGAAAAAAAGATGATGGAGAGGAAGAAACTTAATGTGATGCCAACATTAATATTATCAGGCCTTGGTAATGGTCAGAGTTCTCCAAAGATGGAAATTTCTGGGTCTCCTGCTTGCTTTAGTCTTCTGCTGTTACCTCCTGTCCAAGTGGCTGAACCCAGCTGGTGATGGTCAGAAATGCCCTGCAGCATTTCCAGTTGTCGGAGCAGAGCAATGGTGACTATGGTGACATAGTGTGGATAATATGGAGAAATTCCTTCTGGTCTGGATTGTGGGGTGCACTGAAGGAGAGTGGAGACACAGCAGAGAAGACCCACCACTTCTGTACCTTAAGCCATCTTAAATCCCTCAAGAGTTCTGGACCTGTTTGAGGCTTCTTGTGTTACCCAGAGCAGCCTCCAAGCAGCTCTAACTGATAGCAGTTTGTCCTCTGAGCTATAGCCCTCCTCAGCTTTGCCACCATCCAGGCTGGACTCCTAATCTGTCTGGAAATAAAGATGGGCTGCTGGAAGAACTGGTGTCAAAAAGGAAGGCTGGTCTCAGCTGATAAAATTAAAGAAGCTCTCTTGATGTCCCTTCCCACCTGAATTATGCTATGATTATAAATTGTTGGGAGCAGATGGTCTGCAGCAGGTCAAGGTCAATGCAGCATCTTCTATACAGGTAAATAATATCAATGTACAAAATTTCTTCAGCATTTCCAGAAAAGTAGTAAAAAGTAATAAAAGGAGAAATTATTTGTGTTATTTTTCAAAAAAATCCTCAGATCAGGCTGTTAAGGGGGCCAAGTGGACTTGCTTTGAGAAGGAAGCTTTGTTATAGATCATGAATAAGTAAAAAGAAGGAAATTATTGAAGTTGTTTGCCACTCTAACCCAGAAAAAAATAATAAAGGGACATATCCCAAAACACAAATTCTGTTTAAAATATATGGTAGTGACCTGAAAAAGAACAAGAACTTGACCAAAATTGTAACTAGTGCAAATGTATCTACCTGATGATGTATCTGGAAAGTAGTGTTATACATAGGCACAGATGTCCCATGGCATCAATAACATTCCTAATTTGGGTGGTAAAATTGCTCATTGAGGAGGTCTCTTCTATGTTTTAACACATTTTATTTACTTTTCTAGGTGCATATCTGTCAGAGTGGCCTTTTTTGTTTGGGTTGCTTGGGTTTTTCTGGTTAGAAATAAATTTATCAACTTTTTTTCATGGTCAGCTTTCCTCGGTGAGAAGGAGTCCTGAAAAACGGATACAGACATTCTAGATTAGTTTTCTTTCCCTGGAACATTCTGTGATGGAGACTCCTTTGGCAGAGGATACTTTGTCCCCAGGTTTCACAGAGACTATTCTTGCCTCCGAGTTCCCATTCCATTTAGGGAACAATGGCTGAAGTGCCTCGGAGATTGATCTCTCTTTTCATGTGCCAGGGGATTTCTGAGGCTGTCCCAAAGAGCCATCTCTCCTGCTCTGACACATCATGGCACAAGTCCTGTGGGGGCTGTAGCCCGGACTCCTGTGATGGAGTAGTCTAAAATGGCCAGGAGATGAAGCAGTGTGGCAGCAGCAGAAACCCCTGGGAGGAATATGAGCTGCTGCACTGGCAGAGGAAGTGTAATGATCTTTAAGTACTCTGGGCTCCAGAGCAACCTTAACTCCTCACAGAAGAGGTTGTAGGAAGCATTCTTGTGAGCAGCTCCATGACAAGAGAGGCATGATTGCCCAAACATGGGGCTTACTCCTGGAGGTGACAAAACAATGTCTTAATATTGATGAGAGACTGCTCTGCTCATCTTGAGAACAACTGATAAGGCAGAGCTTATGTCCATTTGGCTTTTCTCTGCCTCCCTTCCTCCCTCAGACCCCAAGCTGGGTGTTTTTGTCCATGCTGTCTTGTGAGAGCTGTTATTCATCAAGCCAACCTCCTGAATCCTCCTGGGAGAGCATCTTAGGCCTGGGAATAAATGGTCAGGGAACATGCTGGCTGTTCAGCAGTAGTGATGAAAGTGGGATCAGAACCTGTGCCTTGGTCCTGTTAGTTTGGGAGTTTTGATGGACCTTCACTGTCTGAGAGCACACTAGGTTGGGAAGAGGAGGAAGGTCACAAAGTAAACAATGAAAGTATGATCGTGCCACTGAGCTCAGGGAGAGAGGAAAAATTAAATCCCATTAAATTGCAAGCTGCCGCATTTATTGGACTGCTTTTTGGCAGTGGATAAGGTGATGGATTCCTCAACTCCTAGCTGCCCAAAAAAGTAGATAAGGACATAATCAACGCCTTTGCTAAACTGATGAGCTGATGCAGCAGCCACGATGTGTAGCTCTGTACTGATGTGCAGGTTGGTGCTGGAGTAGGGCAGGCATCTGCAGAGCCAAGTGGCTCCAGTCTTGTGTCTGTGGTATCTCCATCCAAGCTCTGGGCATCAGAATTCCCAAACTGTCCATGGCTTGCTCTGTGCTGGGCACTGAGTACAAGCTGGCAGGGAGGCAGTCAGTCCTGAGACAACATGTCCATCATCTTTGAAAAACAGTATTTGTGCACTAACTCTGCTTTTTGTAGAAGGGAAGCCATCAGCTATTAAATATCTAAGTTTAGCTTGGCTGTCCACTTGTCACAGATTGGAGGAGGAGAATCTTGGCTGATTCCTAACTGCTTTTCAACTTTTGGAAGGTGAAAAATTTGTGGAAAAAATGAAACTGGAGCATGAAAGCCTGCAGAAAAAGTTGATGCAGTCACACTATTACCAAACTGTGCATTCTTACACAGACAACGTTGCAGAGCATTTCTAGGCACTGGAATAAATATTTTGTGTCTACAGAGAGCATGTGCTGTGTCTGGAGATCCACTCCCTCGTGCACTATGTCTTTGAAGTGAATTTGTATATTGATGTTCGTCCAGTCAGTACCTGAAGGACTTTCATTTTTTTTATTTTATCTTAAGGGTAGGTGACAATAAAGACCACCAAGTGTGTATATATAAGGTGGCTACAGATGAGATTTTTTTGCAAATGAAGAACAAACCTACAAAGAATATAAAATCAGGAGCCAACTGCATGGCTCTATGGACAGCCAGGAATATTTTGACTGGCTGAAAACCTGGTTCTTGGTGACTGCTCGTCCTCTACTCAGCCAAATCAGAAGTGTTCAAGTACTGAAGCATGTTGCTTTTTAATGCATTGTGAATTACCAAGAAACCAAAGATTTTCTGTATTCCTGCCTGGAGCTCCCAGGACGCTGTGTAAGTGTCTGTCAGTTCCCTTGTTTGGGACCTGTGTGGGCTTGTTGGTCGGCTGCAGGCAGCTGAGTAATTTAAGTGGCAGTGGTGTGTGACACCCTACAGTTGTTTGGTCTGTTGAACAAGGAGGAGATGCCCTCACCTACTGACATCGTTGTGGTAGCTAGTGCAGGCTGGAGCCCATCCTGCAAAAAAAACCCTGCAAGAAACTAGCAAAAAATCCTGCTCAGGAGGAGGGATTAGGACATTGGTGGTGAGCCTGTTCTCTGTGCTGAGCCACATGAGTTGCAGAACTCAAGGTGACTTGTTTGAAAACAAGGTCTGGTAGAAACAGCCATCACGGCAGCTACTGCAGCTCAAGGAGAAATTCAAGAATTTTTAGCAGGCAGAGTTGCTTTCTTCCTGCAGCTCTCTGAACTCACCAGAACCTGAACACAGCTCAGCAGAAATGGTGGAAGGGGGATGTGCCACATGGTGTTGTCGTGCCTCAGAGATCCTAGAATAAGGTTCTCAGTTTGAATGCATTCCCTTGACTATCAGACACAAGCATCTCTGGTTCCCAGAGACCCCTCTCCTCAGCTCAGTGATAAAAACACCTTTTAACACCAAAGCTGCTGTGTTCCCACGCCTGTTGCTGTCATGAGGGAGGCTGGTCTTGAACAATAGCAGAGGAATAAAGAATGGCCTTGCTAATCAATATCCTGCCTAGACGCTGAGTCAGGTGGCAGCTCGGGCCTCTTTAAAATTCCTACATTGTTCCTGATTTCTCATTTGACTGGGGTGAAGTTTTATCTTCAAGGAAAGAAAACACACAGGACCAAGTGTCTCTGCCTGCTCCACCATTCCCTTCCCACACCACCCCCACTCAGTTTTGCTGTCTTTGTCCTGCAGTGAGGGATATGGATGTGGTTTGCTAGTTTGGACTCGAGCTGAGTGTGATGTGCTGTGGTCAGGACAAGGTGGCTGTGGTCTGAGCAGGGCACCCTGGGTCACACACACCTGCAAGGCTTTAGATAATGCACTCTTTCACACCCACATTTCCATGTGGGCTCATATTTATGTGTTTGGTTTTAAAACGGCCGAAAGGCAAGACAGGGATGCAGGCACAGGTTTCCAGAAAATTTCTCCATAGATAAGTGTTTAGAGCCCTGGCAGGATGCTAAGACAGTCTGTGTGTGAACAGACATTTGGAAAATTGACAGAAGTGATATTTGCTTAAACAAACTGCAAGATCCAGTAGCTCAAGCTCTTGAATCCATCTCAGATGCACTGAAAACATTTTCCAGAAGGAGAAGGGAGCCAGGGAGGCTTTTTGAATTCTCTGAATCTCACGGGGCCTTGCAGGATCCTCTTTGGGGGGTTTATCCAGCTCCTGTCATCCCCGAGCCTCACCCCAGATCTCCTCTCACCAGCCTGGAGTGGGGCAGGGGAAACTGTGGCTCTGCTCCTTCACCTGCACCAAAGGCTGTGGAGGAGAAAGCTCAGAGACCTTCAGGATTTTGCTCAGGGCTGGGGGGTCCCTAGAACATTTTTGTGGCTCTTTGGCACTGCTTGCTTCCCTCTGAAAGGCCTCAGCAGAGGGGGAGAGCATGGTCCTGGCTGTGCCACCAGGCAGGAACTGTTGGAGCTGCAACTGGAACTGGTAAGGGTTACATTTGTGAGTGCAGATGTGAGATAAGAGCTGACCTACCCTTCACCCCAAACTGAACTCTCCCTCTGAAGCTCAAACAAGGTAAGCAAGTGCTTGTGAAAATGCTGGGGGGAAGCCTGCCAGACTGGCAAGCTTGCTGCTCCTGCCTGGGGCTGGGAGCAGACCTTCAGCTGCTGTCCATGGAGTCCATGAGGAGCTTCCTAGGCTCTCACCTAAGATGCTTGAGGACTGACAGCACGGAGGAATCAGGAGCTGCAGATGCCTGTCAGGAGCCAGAGAAAGGGGTAGAGGTGGAGAGAGATACAGAAATTACAGACATTGGAGAAATTATTTCAAATTAAGCTGAAATAGCATCTACAAGATATTTGAGCAGAGCCTCTCCTGCACGTAGTCTCTGATTGCTGCTCACAGATATCCCTACAGCAATACACAATACAGATACTGCCACAGCCTCTTCCCCCTGTGCAAATATAAACAGGTCAGCATCCACAGCTAAGTGTGTGACAGAGTTCCCACATAGGAAATCTGTTTGTCCTGGGAAAGAAACATCTCCCTGTAGTGATATCCCTGAGTGCTTAAGTCTCCTGGGAGCCTTGGATGTGTTTTTCACAGCACGGGAAGTGGTGCCTGCCAACACAAGCATAATATGGCACGGGGAGGGCTGGCCTGGCCCAACACCAAGCTCTCACCCCTAAACCCTACGTGCCTGCTGTCCTGGGAGTGAGCAGGAGGATCTGCCTGTCCTGCTATTGCCTCTGAAGTGCATTGGTGAGATGCGTTTTTGTATTGGATCTCAGGGAGTAGGGAGAGACTGGTGTCTTTATGAAGACATGAGAGATCATGGTGTCTTTATGAAAACAAGGAAACAGAAAGCATGGATATCTCAGGAGGTGTTTTCCAAAAAGGACACACCAAGAAAAAGTGACTCTCTCTTCTCTCTACGTAAGTGTAAATTCAGAGGGCCAGAGGATCACACAGCTGGGCTGGTTAAATGCTCAGTGCAACCCAGCCTTGCACAGGCAGGGTCTCCTTGGAGGTGAACTGAACATTTTTTTTCAGGCCTGGGTATCTGTGCTTCATTGGCACCAGCTGGGAAAGGGAGCAGCTGAGCCAACCACACCCACCCCATGGGAATACAAAGGAGTCCTTTAGCCTCTCACAGAGGTTGTGGGGGTTTGCTGCATCAGAGCCTGCTAGCAGGGCTGTGGTGAGTTGGTTGCTCTCCAGCAACCACTTGTGGTAGCCCAGGTAGTGGGGGTGTCCTTGGTACATGCTTGGGTCCAGATTCCTGGGTTTCGGGTTGTTTTGAAACACTCTGCTTAGTCTGTGGCCAGTTGTGCTGTCTCTGCTCTTGCCATGTGGAGTTAATGGTCACCATGCCAAGGATGGATCCAGGATGTTTTTGCTCTTACAGCACATAATGCCCTGTGGTC
>VZUA01038398.1:22676-47399 GCA_013401035.1 Horornis vulcanius
CAGGCACAGGTTTCCAGAAAATTTCTCCATAGATAAGTGTTTAGAGCCCTGGCAGGATGCTAAGACAGTCTGTGTGTGAACAGACATTTGGAAAATTGACAGAAGTGATATTTGCTTAAACAAACTGCAAGATCCAGTAGCTCAAGCTCTTGAATCCATCTCAGATGCACTGAAAACATTTTCCAGAAGGAGAAGGGAGCCAGGGAGGCTTTTTGAATTCTCTGAATCTCACGGGGCCTTGCAGGATCCTCTTTGGGGGGTTTATCCAGCTCCTGTCATCCCCGAGCCTCACCCCAGATCTCCTCTCACCAGCCTGGAGTGGGGCAGGGGAAACTGTGGCTCTGCTCCTTCACCTGCACCAAAGGCTGTGGAGGAGAAAGCTCAGAGACCTTCAGGATTTTGCTCAGGGCTGGGGGGTCCCTAGAACATTTTTGTGGCTCTTTGGCACTGCTTGCTTCCCTCTGAAAGGCCTCAGCAGAGGGGGAGAGCATGGTCCTGGCTGTGCCACCAGGCAGGAACTGTTGGAGCTGCAACTGGAACTGGTAAGGGTTACATTTGTGAGTGCAGATGTGAGATAAGAGCTGACCTACCCTTCACCCCAAACTGAACTCTCCCTCTGAAGCTCAAACAAGGTAAGCAAGTGCTTGTGAAAATGCTGGGGGGGAAGCCTGCCAGACTGGCAAGCTTGCTGCTCCTGCCTGGGGCTGGGAGCAGACCTTCAGCTGCTGTCCATGGAGTCCATGAGGAGCTTCCTAGGCTCTCACCTAAGATGCTTGAGGACTGACAGCACGGAGGAATCAGGAGCTGCAGATGCCTGTCAGGAGCCAGAGAAAGGGGTAGAGGTGGAGAGAGATACAGAAATTACAGACATTGGAGAAATTATTTCAAATTAAGCTGAAATAGCATCTACAAGATATTTGAGCAGAGCCTCTCCTGCACGTAGTCTCTGATTGCTGCTCACAGATATCCCTACAGCAATACACAATACAGATACTGCCACAGCCTCTTCCCCCTGTGCAAATATAAACAGGTCAGCATCCACAGCTAAGTGTGTGACAGAGTTCCCACAAAGGAAATCTGTTTGTCCTGGGAAAGAAACATCTCCCTGTAGTGATATCCCTGAGTGCTTAAGTCTCCTGGGAGCCTTGGATGTGTTTTTCACAGCATGGGAAGTGGTGCCTGCCAACACAAGCATAATATGGCACGGGGAGGGCTGGCCTGGCCCAACACCAAGCTCTCACCCCTAAACCCTACGTGCCTGCTGTCCTGGGAGTGAGCAGGAGGATCTGCCTGTCCTGCTATTGCCTCTGAAGTGCATTGGTGAGATGCGTTTTTGTATTGGATCTCAGGGAGTAGGGAGAGACTGGTGTCTTTATGAAGACATGAGAGATCATGGTGTCTTTATGAAAACAAGGAAACAGAAAGCATGGATATCTCAGGAGGTGTTTTCCAAAAAGGACACACCAAGAAAAAGTGACTCTCTCTTCTCTCTACGTAAGTGTAAATTCAGAGGGCCAGAGGATCACACAGCTGGGCTGGTTAAATGCTCAGTGCAACCCAGCCTTGCACAGGCAGGGTCTCCTTGGAGGTGAACTGAACATTTTTTTTCAGGCCTGGGTATCTGTGCTTCATTGGCACCAGCTGGGAAAGGGAGCAGCTGAGCCAACCACACCCACCCCATGGGAATACAAAGGAGTCCTTTAGCCTCTCACAGAGGTTGTGGGGGTTTGCTGCATCAGAGCCTGCTAGCAGGGCTGTGGTGAGTTGGTTGCTCTCCAGCAACCACTTGTGGTAGCCCAGGTAGTGGGGGTGTCCTTGGTACATGCTTGGGTCCAGATTCCTGGGTTTCGGGTTGTTTTGAAACACTCTGCTTAGTCTGTGGCCAGTTGTGCTGTCTCTGCTCTTGCCATGTGGAGTTAATGGTCACCATGCCAAGGATGGATCCAGGATGTTTTTGCTCTTACAGCACATAATGCCCTGTGGTCTGGTTTAAACCTCCTTTTTCTTTCGTGGGACTCAGCTCAGGAACTGTGGGTGCACAACAGAACTAAATTTCTTATGAGCTTGTTCACCTTCCCCTGCAAATCTGGTGGAAAAAGACTTAAGCCCTAATGAAGCTGTTAGTCACAGCAGGTTTGCCAGGCCTTGGGGCTTGCCTCAGCAGGGGGCTAATCTCTGTGGGGTGTATATGCCAGTCATGCTCCTGGGGGCTCTGCTCCAGGCATATGGGAATGCTTTCCTGGGAAAGAAGTCACTTCAGGCAGCAAATCTCTCCTCCCTGGGAGGGAGCTGTGGGCGGGCATGAAGCAACCAGGGGACACCTCCATCGGCGCGTTTGAGCAACGAAAAACCTTTCAAATGCTCACCAAGGCACCCTCGGGCATTCCATAAGGAAAGATTTGTTCGCTGCAGGGCTGGCGGTGTGACAGCTTCCAGTGGAGGCGGGATGGACGGACGGACAGGAGGCCGCGTACCGAGAGGAGAGGGTGAAAGGTGCCTCCTTGCAAGGCAGCGGCTGGTGAGAAGGAGCCCGGGCTGCTCAGTGTCAGCACACACGTGGCCCGTGGGGAAGCGTGAGCCCAGCTTCCAGGCTTGTCAGTGGCACCTCGTTGACTTTTAGCGCGTCCTTATCGTGTCTGTGCTCGCCTCGCGCGGCGCCGATAAAATGCCAGGGCCGGGGCGATCCGCTGGGCAGCCCTGCAGAAAACCCTGCAGAGCAGGGGAGCCTCCAGGGCACAGCAAGGTAACAAAGGAACGCTCCTAACCTGGGACAAGGCGAGGGAGGGATGGTCTGCAGGGTGAATGCGATGGGAGTGGCACGGCAGCGAGTGAATTTTGGGTCAGAATTGGGGTTTGCCAAAGTGGGGCTCGCTGTGGCTTTGCCATACCTAGCACGGTTGGAAGTGTAAGCCATGTGAAGTGATTGCAGGATGTTAGTTCTCAGAGCTATAAACAATAGAGTTGGGAAGGAATGCCCAGGAACTTTTTTTTTCTTAGTCCTTTTTTTATTTTTCTTTCTCCAGTTATAACATTTCTCTCTCTTGGGGTATTAAGCACCTAAGTAGTTCTGGTACAAACCTTAGTTACCACTAAAAAAGGGCATTATTTTCCCACATGTTACTGCTACCTTACCTCTAGGCCTACCTGTGGGTCCACAGCAATTTTTAAAAGTAGTCTTATTTTTTTTTTTTTTTAATTACAGGTGAGCGACTTCCAGTGATACACTTGGAAGACTCTTCTTGATGGGTTTGAGCTGAGGGCCCCTGAATATAAAAACCTGAGCATCTATTGAGCAGGTATGTAACTGAATGTTTTTGAAACCTGTAACTGCTGCCAAACTGGTGAACAGTATCTTGCCACTACAGGAGAATAATGAAACTTGACTGGCTGGAGAGAAGAATTTTCCTTCTGAGTGTGAAATTTAGATGTTCTTTTCCTTAATTTTAATTTTATTTTGTTATAAAAAAAAATTAAAGGGTCTTAAGCTTAGTGTCCTTCTTCCCAAACTGGAGAGGAAATCCATTATGCCAGAGTTCCTTGCTGAGAAAATACCTCTAAAGTTTTTTACCACAGAAACTGGGGTCAAAGTCCTTTCATTTTTTTCATGGTTGAAATTTTGACTTCATCTTTACTGGTCCAAATATTCTAAGTGATTAAAGGTGAATGAAGGGACTTCTTTAGAGAAAGGAATTATAGTTAACAACAGAAACTTTCAGTGAAATCAATGAAAGGTTTCAATTTGACTTGTTCTTCTTTTGCATCTTATTCAGAAAATAGGTTTACGCAGCTCAGCATATTTTTTTCTTCTCTGGCTACAGCTCTGCTGTGCACTATGTTGTTCATTGAATTATCCCAGATCTCTTCTATAGCACTGCTCTTGCAATCATCCCTCTAATCACTTCCACATGCTGAAAACTTGCAGAATGGAGCAAACTCCTTCCATATTCCCTGTATTGACATGAGCTTTGCCAAGTTCTTATTCTCCAATACTTGCTGGGATACCTCAAAGTTTATTTTCAGAATCATAGTCCCAAAGCTCTTCTTACAGGAATATGTAGTATTGCCCCAGTCACCTTTAGGAGTCTCTTACTTTTTTCCCACCAACTTTGATCTTTTCTGTGCTTTTGAAGCCTTCTCCTCTTCTGCTTTCTTTTGTTTCTGCCCAGCATCTTGTACTAGCATCTCTTTATTTTGGAGCCTCACCATTTCTCCAGTCTTCCATCATCCCCCGCCAACATCTGGAACTGTGTGTGGGAAACCTGGGCCTTTTCCCAAGGCCACCACTCTTCATCACCCCCAACACTTCCACTCCTCTCCCTGACAGTGACATTCACATCCCCACACCTTTTACTGTATCTAAGCTGTCTTGCATATGAGCCTATAAAAATCTCACCATTTTTTCCTCTGAAACCTGACTTTTTGTCTATACTGTCTGATTGAAAAGCCTCTTTATGCCTCTTTTCCAAGCTTTCAAAATTTGTTATACTGCACTTCCATATTGTTGGTCTTTTAGATTTTTTTTTTTTTAATCCGTTCATACTAAGCAGGATTGAGACCACAACACCTTGAAAACAGTGAATAACTAATTCCCCTTGCCATGAATACTGATTGTCTGCCCACCTGGGAGTTAGGCAAGGGAATACTAAGGTGTCTGTTGCCAGTGTGCCACCTGGCACCCACTGTTAGCCCTTTGAGAGCAGTACTTGAATTCCCAGTGCTGCTGATGCCCCCCTGTCTCTGGTCTCTGTCAGTAGTGCCCTCAAAATCTGTATTTTGTAACAGCCTGAGGATGGTATCTCGTTCTTGCTTCTGTGCACTGGGATTCCTCTGCCTCTCCCTCTGTCAGGGCTAGATCTCGTACAGGTCAAATGGAGAAAGCGTTGATCTTGATTTTTTTTCTTCTTTTTCCTCACATTCCTGTGGAATGTCCTAACTGGTGACTTATTGGGCCGCATCACCAGCCTAACTATAATTTTATCTTTTTTTTTTTTTTTTTTCTTGAGTGCTTTATGACACTCCCCCTCCCTCATTTTGTACATAGACCAGGAAAGGCAGCAAGGTGGAGAGTCCCATTTTCAGATGGATACACATGCTACAGATCAGTGTGAGATATCCATGTCCTTATGAAACCATGCCCTCAGCAGCTGTTTTTCCATGGATATCCAATGTGGCATCCCCTAAGGGTGCTGGTATTTGCTGGTGCTCTTCTGAGGCACCCAGTGGCAGCCACCTCCACTCTTTGTGCAGCAGTGAGGGGATGTGAGCTACCAGCTGAGCTGCTCCTGTTTGCTGCTGACCTAGTGAAAAAGTGCACCATGCCAGCAAAAAAGGGAGGAGGAGGAGAAGAAAAAGGGAATAGAGAAAATAAAAAGCAGAGCATGAAGTTAATGAAAGTGGGGGGAGTATTTCTGATATCATAATGTTGCCAGAATTAGGTTTCTTTAGCTCCTGCTGCGCTTTGCTAAAAGCGAATCTAGTTAGCAGCAGCAGATGTGAATGTAACAGCTGTACAACTGTCAGGGGAACGAGAGGAGCTATGAGAAATCCATGAATTAAGTAGATTTTTTTACTTTCTTTGTGTAGAAAGAGGTGGAAGTTTCCAAGTGTGTCCTGCTGGCTGCTCATGTCAAGTGATTGGGATGTTGTAGAAGGTGAGAGAAGGGTGCAGCAAGCAAGATGCACGGTATGTTTTCAGTCAGGAAAAGGAGAGCATTTGGGGAATGGGTTACTGGAGCTGCTGAGGGATGATGGGGTAGCTGGGAGGAAAGATGTAGCTTAGGAGTAGGCACTAATGCTGCAGAAGTGGGGATGGGAATGCCTGCAGCTAAGAATAGATGCCTTTATGGAAAGGATACTGGTGGTTATTTGGTAACCAGAAACTTAAATGATCAAAGAGTTCAGTAAGACTTTCTGACTTTGCCTTGCCCTTCCAAAAATATATCATGGCAGTGTGGAAGGTTACCTCCCATCCCTTCTTAGATGTTAATCACCCCCTTCAATATAGGTGGCCTATCAGATTGCATAGGCTGGGTAAACACTGGGATATGTGATAGCATATTTTCTGGGCTGCAGGATCTAAAGGTAAGGCTGATATCTGGAATGCCAAGATATTTGTGAGGGGAGGCAGGATTCCTGCTCTCTTCAGCTGCTTGCCCTCCAAGTGAAAGGAGAAGGCATTTCAAATTCCATGCAAGCTCCAGGCTATAAACAGGCTCTTCCTGTATGAAACAAGGATCTAACAGTACTCAGGAGTTGTCTGCTTTTCTGAACAGGTCTAATGAGATATGCTTTTATGGGGAGGATGAAGCCCATCACTTGTGGGGTCAGAAGTGCCCAGTGCTACTGGTGTAGATCATCCAGGAAGATGGTATTGAAGACAGAGTCATGGGGCAAAGAAGAAATCCAAGTCCCATCAGGCGGAATCAGACAGAGACAAAAAGGGGAAGGAGTCAAAACAAAAAAAAAAAAAAGGCAGGAAAGAGGAAGAAAATAATTAGACAAAGGTAGGAGAACTATTAGCATTGTTTTGTACAATGGAGAAGTGGCTCAGCCATTAAATATACTCCATAAACACTGTATTTTTTCAGCTAGCTGGGCTAAGGGCCTCTGTGGGGGCAAGCACACAAATGATGGGTCCCCAAGCCCTGCTGCTCTCTCAATGAGAGTAGAATTTATCACCTATATAACGATCCTGAATTCATCTGGGGGAAGTGCTGTGGCTCGAGCATGGTCTGGCTCCTCTGTATCAGATTTCTGAGTAAGCCTGTATTCCCCAAAGAAATGTGAAGATTGATATGAGCAAGGGAGTGTGTTTGGTGTTTTACTTTGTGGATCACAGGGCAAGTGCCACATGCAGTAGTCATGGATGCTGTGTTTATCCTCACCCTTCTTGCTAGCTTGAAGATGGTGGTGCTGCAGCTTGAGTCTCTGAAGCTGTTCTTGCCATGCAGGCTTTTGGCATTAAAAATCTCCATGGGTCTGTCACCACAGGCCACAGCCATTCCTCAGGGTGCAGGGTATGCAGGGTGTTGGTGCTTTGGAATCATTTGTGAGGCATTGCTCTGCTTTGCCTGGTCCTAGGTGAAGGTAAATGCAAACCACTTGGATGATGCAGGAACAGAAGTGTCCCTTATAGCTCAACTAAAACCTTCTAGGAGGAAGGTTGTTCTCACGCTCATCAGCTTCATATGACAGCTGGGGAGAAAAGGGCCCGACCAGGTAGGACCTGTTTCACCTGGACCCTTTGTTTACACAGAGCAAAACCATGGGATTTCATACCTTCTTGTACAGTGATCCTACAGTAAAATGGGAAGCCTCAGATATTCCTGTAGGTACAGACTATGTGACCTTGGCCCAGATAGGAAATCTGCACGGTAAGATGCCAGGTCCATGAGCCCTGTTCCTCCCAGGGATGAAATTCCTTTTTTTGTTGTTCCATTGTGAATCTTACCAGCCAAAGGTGTTGTCTTACCTATTTCATTAGCCAGCTAGTGTCAGTATAATTAAGAGTTAAGTAGTTAATATTAAAAAATACCTTGGAAGTCAAGGAATCCATACATTTGCTTATTTGTAATTTGTGTACTGCACCTGAGGCAAGCAGGCATGGGAATGTAATCCCATATTTGTGTATTTAACAGCTGAAAAGATGATGTGAGGTCTGGGTTTACAACAGTACAAAGCAAATGGTGACTGTCTAACCTCCTGTTTCACCTCCCCTGTTGCAGGTCATGCATCTTCCTAGTGCCCAGTCCTGTGGAAATCCTATATTCCAGTGTGCATTGAGACTGGCTTTTTTGACACAGGATGGAGTTGAGAGTGTGCTTAAGCAAGTTTTTGTCCCAGCCAGAGAGGGGAAAACTTTCTTCATTAGGGGCCTGTTTGTGGCAGGCTCTACAGAAACACTCATCAAATGTTGACTTTACTTAAAGCTCTTAGAATCAAATCACACAAGGTAGGCTGAGGCAGGAGTAGTTGCTGCTGCTACAGTGCTTCTAGAGAGGTTTGTTGTTGCTTTTTTTTTGCAATGCAGATTTTAGGACTTTACAGGAAACCCATCAGTCCTCCAGTAGGGTGGAGATGTGCAGTTGTAAAGAGGAGTAAACATTGGGATGTTGGTAATTTGTTGCTGGATGCTATTGAGCAGGACAGCAAGATAGTAACTGATCAGTAGGTATGCCTCAAAAATCAGTGATCTGCAAAAAACAAAACAAAAACATCCCAGCCACAAACCAAAAAAACATTACTGCAATAGTCTGGATGACTCAGAAAGATGGGGCCAAGCATAACATTAGCTGCTGTAAGTCACATGTGAAAGAATAAGGAATACAGGCTACATTTATCTGTTGGCAAGTTTGTCTCAGGAAGGAGTGGGGGCTGATGCAGCTCCCTGGTTGGCTACAGAATTCCAGGAGGATGTTGTAGCTGGGGGAGCTCAAGTAGATTTCAGTAAATAACCTCAAACCAAATGGTTCTAGGAAGGGCTGAGTGTGTGTGTGACTAACATGTCACTTCCCATGTACTCTGTTTAGTGCTTTTGTTGGTAATTCCTGGATGGAAGAGGTTTCAGGGACAATGCTTGAGGGTGTTAAAGAATTGGAAGTGTGCCTTTGAGTGAAAGAGATTGAGGTGGAGTGAAAAGGGAAAGCTGAAGGCAAACTTTTTTCAGTGTCTAGATATACCTACAAGGAGAACAAATTTCCTATGGTCTAGCAGACTGAGGGGCACTAAGACCCAAAAACAGGAATATGAGACTGGACTAAAACAAACAAAAAAACCCCCAAAAAATTATATGAGAAAAAGCACTACTTTCTAACATCATCTGTAATTAACCACTAGAAAAACAGTGAAGCCTTTGGAGGATCCTTCCCGCAGGGCTTCAAAGTCATGGCTGGATTCTTGTCAGAAAGTGGACCCTTGTAGAGATGGGAAGGACTTCTGCCAATTTTTCTGATGTAAGTTTGTGAAGCTGTGGGTCTGGATGATTGTGCCACTTCTTTCTGGCACTATGGTCAGATGTTGGCTCATCGCTGTTGGCAGCTCTGGGGTTGAGAACTGGGACCTTAGGGCAAGAGCCCAAGGCATGCCCTCTCAGCCCAGGCATTGTTCCCTTTCACCCTGCCCTGTGCAAACACTCACCAAGGTCTGTGTCACCTTTTCACTGGATAATGTTGCACTGATATCCCCAAGTAAATGAAGCTTCATAAGTGTCCAGTGAAGTGGTCAGTGATGACTAATTGTCATCTATCAATGGTGCTTTAATTCTCTTCTAGCCAAATCAAGGCATTCTTTTTACATACCATCATCTATGTCTCTGTCATCCATTTCAAACTTCAAGCCTTGGCACTCTCTTGTATTTCTTAGCCAAACTAGAATGAGTTTTTCCTTTTGCTACCTCAGTGAACATCTTAATTTTTTTGTTTGTTTATTTTGTGGAAAAGCTATAGTCCTATGATGCCAGGTTTTGCATTATTTCTTACCTTATTCCCCACAGACTTAAACTTTGTCAGAGGTCAAGTCCGTGCCTGTGGAAGAATCAGAGGTGCTACATACCACTAGAAATGAGGTCTGAGAGCAGGAGAAGGATGGGTGGTGATGCAGATGGAGGCTGGGACAGCATCAAGAGGTGCCAGCAGAGGCTCTGAGCCTTTGCACGCAGCCAGCACGGCCAGATCCTTGCTGTAAGAGTAACAGAACTTCCTAGGAAACACAATGGCCACTTGAGAGCCAGCCCTAGCCCAGGGCAGCAGGGGAAAGCCAGGCAGGGCAGCAGGGCTGGCTGGGTGGGGCGTGTGAGGATCTGTGGATGTTTCTGCNCGGCCCCGTTCCGTGGTTTTGTTTCCAGTGGTACCAGAGCTGGCTGTGCTCGTGCGTGACTTAGGCCACTGAGGTGGAGATCTGGTTGTGAGGAGTAAAGGTGAAAGGTTTTGTCAGGACCTGAGGCAGGGACCTCAGCTCTACCCCACCCCTCTCTGGCAATCAGGGCTTGCTCTTGGCTTTTTCCTTATCCAGGGTTTATTGCTGTGCAAAACAGCCAAGTTAATGAATCATTAGGAGCGCTCGGTCCCTGCTGCGGGGGGACTTTGCTGCCTGATGGAAATCCTTCCCAAGAAGCCCCTTCCCCTCTCTGTAGCAAACACAGAGCTGTTGAATCCTCTTGGATAAACAAATGCAGTCCTTCAGGGCTCAGGTTCAGCCTATGGCAGTGGTTTCCATGAGTCAGGGATGAGTGGTCTTGGCTACAACCATCTTTACTTTTGTCACTGTGAAATACCTTGCCTAAAAGGGAGAGTTGGGCCTGGATCATCAGAATCTTGGCAGTTTCACAGATCCTTTCATGGCAGGCTACAGAAGCTCTGTCTTCTCTCTAAGGACATGTTGTAGATTAAATTCTGCCTCTAGAAGTCCCAGCATCAGCCTGCCCATTTCCCCACACTAGGAGAAACCCTATATTGTTTATTTTGTTCTGTTGTTCCATGAGTGAGACCTTTCTGCCCAGACAGGCTCGGGCATCCTTTCCTTAAACAAAGAACCTTTCCTTAAATTCTTTGGCAGACTTTGGTTTTCCCAGGACTGATGTTTTGAAGACATCCATGTTTCCTGTGCTTTGACATTCAAAGAATGCAACAGCACTGGACTATGCAGAAAAACATAGTGGTTCCAGCCTTTGACATCTGAGATTTGTCACTGACTGGTCTTTGGCATCAGGGAGATGCAAGACATTTGTTCATGCAAGTGTCTGTCTCCAGGTTGTTCAGAAGTCTCTGTAGGTTCATCAACAGCTCTCCAGGATTGGTGTTTATTCTCCAATGGAGTGGAAATGGTGCAGTACCCAACAGGAGGTTGGTGGCACCCTCATGCTGTGTAAGAATCCTCAGGATGATGCAGCACTTCACCACTTGTGACTGTTTTCTGGGCTACCTCACAAATCATAAATTATTTTTGGGAAGTGGACTGGAGATGAGCAAGTTTGAGCCCTTAAAATTACGTATCAGCAGATCTGCAATCTCATGTGATCAGTACAAGGTAAGAAGACACTTCTGGGGGGTACCTTGACACCTTCTTCATTCAAGCTGGCAGGTAGTCATTAGAATGAGCTGGCTTTTGAACCAGAAAATAAGCACTCTTTTTCTAATTTGATGATTTAGGGGTCATGGAGAACATGTGACGGGAGCTTTTGACAGCAGAGGGCATCCACAAAAGTTGGAGGATAAACCAGGCAGGACTGAGGTGTTTCCATCTTGCCTCTCTGTGTCAACCCTAAGATGTGCAGTGGGAGCTCACATGCAGCTCCTGAGCTACCCTGAGCTCAGAGCCCTCCAGGAAGTCACTGTTTCCTGGGACAAAGTCCTCCATAGCAGAGCTACAGCTGGTATCCCTGCAGAAAGGCAGGAACTGAGCTTCCCTTCCCTGTGCTAAAGCAAACCCAGTCTGTGTTTGTCCAACCCTCTAAGCCATCAAGTGTGCTCTAGATCAGCAGTCCCCTTCTTCATGATCCACCCCTCTCCAGGAGTTGGTGACTTTTGTAAGGTGTTTGTTGTTTTCTTCCAGGTTATTGACTAAAAATATCCTGATGACAAACACCCTCCAGGATCTTGGTACAAACATATTATAAAAAAAACCCCAACCCAGTCACTTGTAGTTCTCAATTGTGTTTTGGAACCAGTCTGATAGGTCATTTATAGTCTGTTTAATGACTGCTGTCTTATTTTTATGCCAAGCAAGTTCTTTAATCATAGTGCCACATGATAGAAGGAAAACTGCCTCCCAGGATCTCAAGTATATTATACCAGCTTTGTTATATTTAACAATTGTACATGCAATTTCCTCAGAGAAAAGTAGGAACACAGTTCAGTGGGGGTGAACTTTCTATAAACCCGTGTTGGTTGCCCCTAGTTATATTTCCCTCTTTTTATTCCCTGTGTTCTTTGTTAGCCACTTCATTATTTAGTTCAGGTCTGAGATCCTGTCACAGGTCTGTAGTTACCTGTGAGTAATGATGAGATAATTATAAAATAATTATGCCCTTCTGCATAGTCTTTACAAAATGCCAGACTATGGGACTTCTTCTTCTCCTCCAGGACTTACCCATTGCACCAAGAAGTGCAGATCAACATAATCATGGAATTATGTATGCAGCTTATGAAAAAAAATCTCCAAAACTAAAGAAAGCTAGAGATTTTCAGTGCAAGAGATTCAGTTAGAGATTTTCACCTAGTCCTGGTGATTTAAAATGCCTGATTTTAATAGGTGGTATTTAACTCCTCTGAGACACTACCAGAATAGACATGTCATTAACAAGGTCTTCATCAACTACTTTCTTTCCTCTCAGCAGTAGGATAGGAGTATTTATTGATTTCTTTTGTTGTTCTCTGCATTGTTATTGAATAATCTAAGATTTCCATCTGATAACAGATCAATACTATGAGTCAGACTCATTCTGGTCTTAATTTACTTTTTAAAAAATGCCTTTGTCAGTCTTTTTTCCCCCCTTTCACCTCCATCATGTTTTTTATAATTCTTATCTTCTAATTTATATTCAGCTTCTCTCATACTATATGTTACATGTGTTACACTTCACTTATTTAAAGATGCTTCATTTCAATTTTACATCAGGTTGTGTTTTTTCAGTTGCACTATTCTTTCTCTACTGAGGAGTTGTGTATTTTTGGTGCCTCGCAAATGATTTTTAGGCAGTTGCTAGTGATTATTTATATTTTTGTATTTAAATATTTTCTTTGTGTTTATTTAGCCCAGAATTCTCTTCAGGGCTGGGAGACGGGACTTTTTAAAGCAACATATCTTTTAAAGCATTGCCTTACCAGCTTGGACTTTCTTCTGCTTTCATATAAGAATGCAGTGAGCTGGGGATCAGTGAATTTGCTACCAGCCTCTCATTTCTGCCATCACTTTACCCATCCTGATAAGGGAAACACAAGTTTTGCTCAATTTGGGTTTAAAGTTTGCCAAATGAGAAAGCTGTTAAGAACATTTAAAAATCCCCAAGGCTGTTTATTGAGTCAGCAACATCACTATGCATTAAACTAAGCAATAACTTAAGCTTTTTCTTTGGTGAGTGCTTGAGTAACCAGTGCTGCCATATTCTGGTGTTTCTTGCTTATCCATCCAAATCATCAATCCTGTTACTGGAGCACCAACTCACAAATATTGAATACTGATAACTGGGAAATTGTGATTCAAAGTCACAAACAAGCTAGAAAGTACTTTTATTTTTGCTCCACTCAGTCTGTCTTGGGGCTATACCTATTGATTTTAATATGGTCTTACAAACCATGCCCGCTTTAATTCCAATGTCTTACAGCTGTAGTCCCCTGGGCAGACAAAGCCTTGATGAATATAAACTGTAAAGGAATGCCACAACTGTGTGCAGCTAAAGAGGATGTACTGGAATGGACGTGACTTCTGTATGGTGTTCCTGTAAAGGAGGGCACGCTTTTGTAAGGCAGAGTCAGGGCTGCAGCTGCATAAGCTCAGCACTGCTCAGGGGCCCTAGAAACCCACCAAACCTGCTGCACCCTGGGCCAAAGCAGGGGGGAAGACAGAAATATTAGAGCTCATGTCCTTGCTTCAGAGCTTTGGGGACTGGAGAGACACGGTCCATTAAAAACCCTGCCTATATTTTGCTGGGGAACTACCTGTAACAGCTGCATTCACTGGGATGGTGTTTATCAATCAGGAAATATTGCGGCCTCATAGCACAGGGCACGTGGGACAGCATTCAGCAGTTGCCAAGGTGGGATTTAGAAGTAGTTCCTGAAATTTCTGCCAGGTTTCACATAGGACAGGGGACCCTCCAGAGAACCTTACTGCTTCTTTTGAAAGGATCCCCATATGGTTTAAACCATTTTCTTCCGAAGAATATCATATTCACTGAGCAGTAACAGGGCTGCAAGGGATTGAAGTTTGCTGGAAATAACGAAAAAGAAACCAAAAAACTTCTCCAGTCCTCTCCAAACTGGATAAGCCCTTTGGCTCTCTCACCTGTGTTTTCTGGCAGGTCTGTACACAGATAATCCTTGACTCCTTCCATCTGGCTGTTTATTAGTTTGAAGCCAAATTGTCTCAGTGAATGCTGAGCACCTCTGGATGAATGATGTATCTATGGACAGGTTGTCTTCTCGATCAGGAAAAGAGAATGACTGGCTCAACAGCTTCCAAGTTCAATAACCTCCTTTACTTCTTAATGAATTGCTGAGGCATGAGAGGCTTCCGTTCCTTGCTGGCATCTTTTACACTGTGCCCAAAGAAACAATCGTATCAGGCTCAGGAAGACTGAAAGGGCAGGGAAACAGGAACCATCCCCACGGATGTCCTCCCCAGAGAGGCTGGGAACACGCTCTGCTGTGGGAAATGGGAAGCTGAGGTCAGCCAAAGTGCACAGCAGGTATGCACATCTTTTGGGATGGGAAGAACAGATAATGGCCTGCTTTGACACCCCCATCCCTGCCCTGGCCTGCTGGTGAGCTCTCCTGGGCCACCTTCACACCTTGCATGCAGCGTGCACCTCCCCTGTGTCATTCTGTGGTGTGGAAATGAAGGCAGGGAGATAAAGGTGGAGAGTGGGTGGTGACAACGTTCCTGAGAGCCCTGAGCCTACCACTCAGCAAGGCAGGCCTTGCTGGTGTGAGAAGAGCCCAGAAGAAGTGAGAAAGGAGTAGGGAATGAGCCCCCATCAAAAACTGGAAGGCAAAAAAATCCTGTGGACAGTAAGGTAACACGGGATGCTTCCAGCCATACAGACTTGTTCCCATCTTTCAGAAGCTTTGTCCCTTCCAGCTCCTTGTGCCTGGGAATGTTAAGAGATTGTACAAAAAGTCTTGATAAAACAAACATATGGAGATCCCCTCAAGAGGCTGGGAGATATTATTAGCTCCTCTTTTACTGGCAGGCCTGGAGCAATTAATTATTACCAGAAATATTATCAGGTACTTGTCACTGCTTTCCCTGGATCCACTTCACATTGCCCAGACTGGCTGTAAGCAACGTGTTCCCTGACTGGCCTGATACCCCACAACTCCTGATAGCAGTTCCTCTGCTCCTCTCCTGAGGGTCTCAGCGCTGGTGGAAGGGCCATAACTTCAAATATATGCTGAGAGAAATTTGAATCCATGGACCACTAAAGTATTCAGCATGCCTGTGTTTTTATATCTTCCCAGTGATGTGCTCCACCTCTGTGACCAGGAGGAGGCAGAGAAAGGGACAGAGAAGAGGAGGTTGTATGATAGGGACCTAGGGAAAGGCATTTTGTGTATGATGGCTGCATAATGCATGTTTAACAATTTGCCTACGAGCTCTGGGCCCTGTCCCAGTGCTGCTCTTCAGAAATGCCACTGCAGATGCTCTAAGAACTTAGAATTTCTAACCAACACACACTTGTAAAGGTCTGTGCTTCTAGAAATAGTCTGGTCAGGTTTTAAGTGAAATTATGCTGATCCATGAAATTGTGTGTCTAAAGGAGTACTCTTTGCTTCCTGGCCCTGGTACTGGTGCTGCTCAGTAGCACAGCACCTACCTTTGACACGTGAGAATTCATCCTTTTTGTCTTACTAGTTCTTTGTACTTTTAGGAATTTTTACTATTAATACACATTTAGTGAAGTTTCTATTACTAACCATGTTATATTGTTAAAGGGAAAATCATGGAGGTCAGCTGGTATACCTGTGAAGTGTTTGCTGGAAAGAGGGGCAGGTTCAGGTGAAAATACAGATTTTTACTAGTAAAAAAGGTGCTTTGGCAACAAAGTTTACATTGAGTCTATAGGTAAAATTAGAGATTTCAGAACGATCTTCGTGACAGTTTAACTTCATCTGCTTAACCACTGTAAAAAATCGTATTCGGAGCAGTCATTTCAGCATCATCACAACTTCCCTGCGTTCGCCGCGCTTCGTTTTGTATCTGCAGAAGCAGTTTAAGAACTGAATGACGAGAGGGGTCGGGTGTGGCCAGGAGAAGGCAGAGGGTGCTCACGGGCGCTGTTTGTCGCCCGCAGCATCCCCGGGTGCGGGCGCATGGATGAGAAGGCAGTGCCCGCTAGCGGCCCGGGCTGCGGCAGCCGCCGGCTGCTCCCGCTGATGCTGCTGCTGCTGCAGCGGGACAAGGTGCCTGGCCCTCCCTCCCTCCTTCCTGCCACCCGCGGATAAAATCAGCGCCTCTGCGAAAGGCGAGAAAACTGAGCAAATCGCTTGCAATGGGGTTACGGTGTGCAAACACCTCTAAATCCGCAGCGCGTTCAGAGCCATCGCTGGAGGCGAAGAACACGTCGGTGTCTCCCCCGGGGCCACCCTCCCTCGCAGGGCAGCGTGGAGGTACCTGGGGTGAGCAGTGCTCAGCAGTGCAGCACCACCGTGCTTCACCCTGCCCCAGCTAGTTAGCCCCACTCCAGAGGAGATGATGAGCTCAAGCACAATTCCTTGCTGGCACAGCCAGAGCTGTGTCCCCCCAGGTCAGCATTGCACTGGGTGGGGTAGACAACCCGCAGTGCCCAGGCTGGGTTTTCAGAACTGGTGGCAAGATACTGTTTTGTTTTCTTTTGTTTTGTTTTTTTTCAACTGAAAATATTTCTCTGAGATTTCTTCAGGTCTTTGGCCCTACCCAAAACCATGGAGCCAAAGGTCTCAGAAAGCCTCCCTCTCCCCCTGCTTGTTTTTCTGCTTATGAGGTAAGATCATCCTTAACAGATGTTTGTTTACCTCTTCACAAAAACCTCCTGTGATTCTACACCCTCCCCAAGCAGCGTGCTGCCGTGCTTTGCTGTTCTTGCCATTGCAAAGTGTTTTTATATGTTTAGCTATATCATTTTTATTGCAAATTAAGCTGATTATTTCCTCTTCTACGTTTGGTGAATGTAGGGGACAACTGTTTAGTCTCTCCACCCGTTATAACAAATATTTATGTGCTGGAAGACTGTTATCATGCCTCCCCTCCTGTTGTTCTTCTCCTAGAGAAAACAAACTCAATTATTTTATCCATTCCTTATAACTCTTTTTTTTTTTTTTTTTTTTTCCACCTCATGTATCATTTTGCTGTTCTGTTTTGGACTTTCTCCAACTTGTCTGCATCTCCTGTAAAATGTAGTGCCTGGGAGTGGACACACTGTTCCTGCTGGGAGCTTGGCAGTATCAAGTAAATGCACAAAGTAATTTCTTCCGTTGCCTTATAAACAAAATCCACATTAAAGCACCTCAGAATGAGATTTGCCCTCTTCTGTGGGGATCTCCCTTAACAGACACATGTTGGGTCCCAGCCCAGCTCTCTCTGCTGGACTGGTCACCATTTAGTTTGGAGCAGCACACCTGGCATCTGTGCAGCCACCTCTTCTGAGCTGGATCTTGGTGCAGTCACCTCTGCAGAGGCAGCCCAGCTCCCCAGTGTCTCACATTCCTCTCAAATTCCAATCACTTCAGCCTCCTGCCTTCAGGAGGGACTGCTGACCCCCAGCCCAGCTGCCATCCTCTTCGTTTTGTCCTCCAGCCTGCTGTCCAAGACACTCAAGGAAACACTGAGCAGCCCCGGAGGCAGGACTTCAGGGACACAATTCTCCCAGCTGGAAAAGTGAAGCCCTGCTAATTACCCTTGATTATGGTACTTCAACCTTTGTACCCTCTGCACGGTGACTTTGCATGCTGCCCTGGGAACCTGTAATCTAGATATTTTCTAAGTGTCCGCTGAAGTCAAAGTATTTTACACCTACTGTTTCCTCCTCATCTACCAGGCCTGTTAGTCAAAGAAGGAAATTAGCTTGGTTTGACATGATTTGTTCTTCAGAATTCCCTGCTGGTTGTTTCTTATCAGCATATTGTCCTTTAGCTGCTTATAAATTGATTGTTTCATAATTGGTTCCAGTATCTCTCTAGGTATCACAGTGAGGCTGACTGGCCTGTAATTCCCCAGGTCCTCCTAGAACAGTAATTTTGAGAGAAGAACTGCATTTAACAGATATTGAAAGACATTCCACTTTTGCCCTGCTTATCTTTATTAATTGTCTAGTTTGGTTCCATCCCTTAAATTAAAAACATGTTTCCCATAAGTATTCATCCTCCACTTGAGGCTCAGCACAACCCAGCCCTATCTTCACCTCTTCTGTGTTCCTGCCCTTCTGTTACATCCTTCCCCAATTTTCTTCCTCCTTGATGCTTTATATCTTCCTCCCTCTCTTTTCTTTATGGTTTGCTTGCAGCTCCCTAGCAAAACATATTCCCCAGCAATTCACATCCACCACTGCCTGGAGAGGGTCCTGGAAAAATCCAGGAGCCTGGCTCTAAAAATGCAGGCGGTGACATTTGCCAGGCTTGCAAGGGACATGGTAAGGTCTGCTTAAATATTTGTCCAGGGCTGGCTACACTTAGATGATTTCTGAGACCAGTAGGTGGCAGAGAGACGATAAAATCTGGGAGACTGGTCCTGGTGATCAGAGGATAGATCACTTTGGCTCCGGGATGGACAAGGACACATGTTACTGGGGAGCTGGGTGAGTGTCTGGCGGAGGAGAGCGCTGGGTGAAGGTCCCAGCTTCTTGCAGGGAGGCTGAATGTGCCCAGTGCTCAGCCTCAGCCACGAGTGAGAGGTCTGTGTGTTCAGCAGAAGAACAGGAAGCGTGTGCCACTTCCTAGCTAAGCAGATCCCCAGAAGATAACTTTGTTTGAGGGAGGGGTATCGTTATCCAGGGTTGTGCGCTATATAATTGCACAATCTGCTATCATGCATGAACAGAGCTGTTCAATAGCATGGCCCTGCCTTGCCCTGACATCATGTCTGTGTTGGAAATCCGTTTGGAATAAAAAATCCCACATTCCCCAAGTGACCTCGTAGTCTCTGAGCAAAAGGCTGAGTTGCAGTGGAGACTTCACAGACTCAGTGGTGCCAGGGAGAGAAGCTCAGTCACCAGCCTCAAAGCAGCTAAAGGTTGAGAAGTCAGCAATGAAGCAAACTTCTTTCCAAAGAAAATAGTATTTTAAAAGTGCAGGAGATGCCCATGATTCTTTGAAGGCAAGGAAAGTCCCAAAGGCAAGGAAAAGCCACTGTGAGTTAACAGTGCAGTGTTACTTTCACTAGCTGCTACTATTTTTAGCAGTGGTTCTTCGGGATGAAAGTACTCAGCACATCTACAGGTTGCTGTAGAGAAAGCATGAATTAATGAGAGCATAAATGCCAAGCCAGCTACACAGGCTGAAGGTGTTTGCCCTTCTCAGTCTGGCACTGTCAGTGCTGCAATTCTTTTGCAGTCTCAGTGATTGTCACATGCTGCATGTGAGGTCCAGTCTTCTCGACCTTTGCTTTATGCTCTCTACTCCTTTCTTTCACAGCCACTGCTTTCAAGCTACAAAGGTAGCCCTGACTTCCAGCATTACCCTGATGCCTAAGAGAATCAAGTTTCCTTCATGCTCTTCTCATGCTCTGCCTTCTCCTTTTTGTGCCCATCTCAAACAACCACTTCCCTGCATAGCCCCAGTACAAGAGGAATTCCTCAGTGCCCAGCTTCATTTTCATTTAGATGATTTTCTTCAGAGGGAGGAGGCCCAAGTAAGCTGGAGAACCAGACCTAGAGCTCAGTGGTGCCTTTGTAAAAACCCTCCAGATGAAGGGACTCTGTGGTTTTCCACAAACCAGAAATCTCTTGCAAACTGTGTGTGTCCCATGCCAAAGGCAGGCTCTGCACTCTGCGATACCAAAGAAAGTCAGCCCGATCATTTGGATGAAGGTAACACAGACCCAATAATCACAAACTTGAATATAATTCCTGCATCAGCTGCATATTGCAAGCTGTTCTGCAACTTGTCAGACAATGTTTGATATTTGGTTAGTGATAGCAAAAGGCAGATAGAAGGTTAATGTGAAAGGTCTTTGACAGTAGCTGGATGTAATTTAGAGATGGACTACAGCCATGTAGTTACATACTAGATTTGGGGTTTGGCTCATTATATTAGAGAGAAAAGGCCTAGAAAGAGATGTGCACATTCAGCTAAAACTGAGTTTTCCAAAAAGACAGTTTTGTTCTGAAAAGGAATGGGCAGCTTAACACCTGAACCGCCTGCCCTCTGTGATGCACCAGTGTCCAGGCATTCTCTAAAAGTGCTGGATGCTGGTGGTACTGTTTAGTCCTCCCTCTCTTACTGCTTCCCAGAGAGGGGTTGAGGGTGGCCGTGATGACCACTCACTCATGTATTGATACTAGTTTATTTCAGCAGTATAGAGCAAAACAAACTAACAAAGGTGTTCCTTCCTCCTCCTTACTGTCCTTACTCCTCTCACAACCATGACTTCTCTTATTCACTTCATGTTCTTGGGACCTGTGAATTCTCCACGGTGTCTCCTCTCTCCAGGAAGGCTGTTCCCATGCTTTATGTAGCATGGCCTGAAAAAGGTTCTGCTATTGCTTCCCTGTTTAAGAGAGTGATTTCTTAAGGTGTTCAGAATATGACTTTCAGTCCAGCTACATGCATTGAGGGTGATTTTTCTTTTGTATCTCCAGACTGGTTCCTCTTGCAAAATATGATTCTTTTCCATCTCTCACTTACGTTTTAGCTCTTTTGAAATCCGGTTTCAAAAACATCATCTCTGCCTCCAGTTGTGCTTTGGACCTTGGTGCTCTGCAAATCAGCCTAAAAGCTGTTTGGGAAGACAACTCCTGAGGTGAAGCTCTGACCTTGCATGGATACAAATGCCCAGAAACACAGAAGAGTGGCCTGAAACCGTTGGTTTGAAGGTACAAAATTTTGTGGCCCTTGTGTTTTAATATCTCATTCAAATGACAGCATTTCTGGAGACAGAGTGTTTCCCAATGCCATTCTGGGAAATTAAATTCAGTGTTGAGTTTGCATAAAGAGAGAGGAGAGCTACTTGCTGCTTCATCACTTTATGATGGCATCTGTATCACTGCTTAGCAAATCTTGCTTACAGTAATCCTCTTTTTCTTCAGAGCTGAGCACCAAGAGCACATTCTGAGCAATGCCTCCAGAAAGACTACAAAAAACATACCTCAGAGTAAGGTTTTAGCCTTTGACTTTTAATTAAAACTCTCAGGGCATTTAGTTGTTCTTGTGGAGGCATTACTGAGCCTGCGATTCCTCTCTTCTGCGGCCTCTTCAGCATTTTTGCAGGTGGCTGGTGGTAGATGAGTGTGCCTGGGGTAGCATTCCTGTGTGCTGGGCTGCTGGAATTCAGCTATGCTCCTTAACAAAACAGTTTGGTTTAGACATTCTTGATGCATGTGCACATGCAAGATGCATTTGGAGGAAAAACTTAGCAGAGCTCAGACCCTGAGAGGCAAGGCTGTAAAATCAGTCTGTCTCAGTTTTGATGAATATTGACTGATAATCTTGTTTTCCCATTCTGCTGCTTTTTCCAGGTAAAAGATGTTAAAGAGCAGACCAAAGTATCTGACAATACCAAATATAAACCCCGTACTTCAGTATCTGCCTGAAAATCAGTAATGCAACTTGTCTGGCAGAGCTGGGTGTAGGGTACACAAATTAATTCAATTACTGCTGCCACTATCAGAGATGTTGGTGTCCACTTTTTACCTGCCACACCACAACACCTAAAGACCGGTGAGCGTGGACACACACAGAGCTGTGCTGAGCCACAGTGGAATCGCAGAGATGCTTTGGTCCCTGCTTAACTGAGCAAACTCCCATTTATACATGTATTAGGTTTTCACTGCCTGCCGCCTGTTCCTCTCCCCCCCTCTGCTTTTTCATGTTCAGTGGACTCTCCTCTCTGTGTCTCTGCCTCCCTCTCTATTTTTTTTTCTCCCTATTGTTCCCCACGTCACTGACTGTCACTCACTTCATAAAGCCGTCTGGCTCGGAGCTTAAATATTGCAGGGCAACTAAAACCCACCATCAGAGCCAATTCAGTCATATCTGCTCAGTCGTGCGACAAGATTGGGGCTTTTAGGGTAGGGAAGAAGAGAGACAAAAGTTCACTCTTCCCTGCAGAGTGCCAAGAGAGGAGGGGGACACATTTCTTCGGTGGAGCCTCTCGCAGCGGCAAGTTGCTTGCTCAACATCCTTAACCTGTTCAGCCTCTCTCGCCGGTAGCGTGCGCAGGTTGCGGCGTCTGGGAGCGCAGGGTGGGGGTCTGCAGCCAGCCTGGGAGAGCTCAGGACACAAATCTGTTGACTCTGAGAGGGCTTAGGCAGAGTCCTGCTCTTGCCTCGTGACAGGCGGTTTCAGGGAAAAGGTAGTCACCTAAATACCTTGCTTACCCCTTTTTTTGAGGCTGGAGTGGCTGACTGCTTGCAGGTGGAGTCCCAGACATTGGAACTGGTTGTGCCACTCGTCATCCGTCCACCCAATATTGTTGCTCGCAGCTGAACTGACTGAGCAACCTCGAACCACTTCACTTGCAGAAAACAGAGGGGATGGGCATGGCAGAGTTGTGAAGAACGTGGCCAGTTGGAAGTGATCTCAGGGAGGGCTTAGCCAAACGTAGCAAGCTGTGAGCAAGACGTGTGATGGGAGTTAGACAGGAAACATTTTCCCTTCTCTTGTACAGCGAGTTTTCTGTGTGATAAGGTTAATCACACCTAGAATGTGGTGTCTTGCTTGCTGCAGTGGAAGTGCTTAAATGGCAGCGTAGATACCAGTGTGACTCACAGGGAAAGAAAGGGATGGAGTTAACTGAGGTGCCTGGGGGACAATGAAGCTCCTACTGTGTGTAGTCATGTTTTTTACAGAGTTGCACGTGAATGCTAACTGTCGGGTGTACTTTGCTCTGTGAATTAGCAGAAAGAGGATGTTTAAATCAGTTTAGATAATGTATGTAAACAGCATAATCTGCTAGACTTGTTAATGTAAGCGCTGACATTAACGCACTTCTTTACACGACTTTAATGACTGAGAAAGTAGCAATTTTCCTTGGTGATTAAATTATATGTTTGCTGCTTATGTATGCGAGGTGTTTGCACAAGCTGAAGGAACTGTGTTCTGTTCTTCATTTTCTAATACGGGTGTCCAGAGTAAAAACATTGTGAGGTCTGAGGGCAAGGAATACGAGTCCATTTTGCTTTAGCAAAATGCCATCATAAACTTTTTTTTTTTTAATTGAAAATTTGTGAAATTCCCCTGAGCCGTAGAACTCTCAATATTTTGCGTGTTTGTCTATGTGTGACTACGTACACAGAGTAGTTGAAACAGACTGGTGTGCGTTGGTGTGTCATAACATATGGCATTACAAATATATCCCAGTGGTATCTGAAGGAGGAGTTTAGATACTCAGATTTTCATGCAGGCGACTATACCTTCCTTTTCCCAGTGCTTGTGTATGTGTCTGCACTTAGAGAACTATAGATGGAGGCAGTATCTAAGAGATGAACTTCTAGATCCCTGTGAAGAGCTGTTTTATGAGTAATGTCCCCTGTTTCACTTGTCACGCTCTACAAGTCAGTCTTTCTGGGCCACTGTAATATTCTGCATTCCTCAGAGACTTCAGACTGCTGTGATGTGTTAAATCAACCCATACAAAACAACTTTCATCTCTGTTTTCCACATTCATAGATCTTCCCTTGCCCGAAATTGTTTAGTGAGAAGTTCAGGATGTGCAGAACGAAGCCCTGACCTAGGAATAATTTCTTACCATGCAAAAGTAATCACGGATGTAAAATTTGACTTGCATTACTTGAAAATGGATGACTGTCTTAGCTTTCCAACAGTATATCTGCAGTTGGCTCCCAGCTCTGTGTTAGCCTGAGATAGTGGCAGTGACATTTTAGAGACAGCAAATAGTATTTTAGTCCCAGTTAGAGACCCTGGTGTTTTCCCCAGGCTGGTTACACTGTCAGTGTGGCAACCAACTTCAGAAGGGCATGCAAAGAATAGCCCCAACAGCACCAAATAATTACACTGCATATAACATATTCTACATAGCAAAACTAATCTATATAGTAGTTGTTAAGCTTATACAGCATTGCTAACACAGTAATGGTGGTGTACTTGCTGTTCCTACCTAACAGAGTGATTGCTAAAATAGAATTGACATTTGCAACCTAGAGAGAATTCAGGTTTGTTTAGGTGCAAGATGGGCACAGATTTGAGATCTGTTTGACCCGTGAGGGCTTCTGGTGCAGAAGTGCTTGTGTGCTCGAAAGCTTCACCCTCTATTCTAACCACTGCAGCTGCCTGCTGATAAATCTGTTCCACTGTATTGCTGGTGAGTGTTTGTACGTGTACAAAATCTAAGCAGACTCACAGAACTGAGCCTTCAAGGCGCCACAGAAGACTCTCACCTGCAAAAGGAGATAAATATACTCCCTGGCTGAAAAGTAATTGCCCATTTAGAGCCATGGAAGGAAGAATTTAGCAGGCAGCTTGCTCCGGCTTCCCAGCCCTTCTCCTGCTAATAAATCATTGTGAACAGGCAAATCAGCAAGCAGGCAACCGCCTTTCAGTTCTCAAAGCGTATTAGGGAAATACTGATTGAAAGCAACAAAAGACATCAGCGGGAAAATCTGAAATCTTTAAAATTTAGCATAATTTGTGGTCTTTCTCTTTGTTTTTTGTTCCCCTAGACCGTAAGAAATGGGTGACTGGAGTTTCTTGGGGAACATTTTAGAGCAGGTGAACGAGCAATCCACTGTCATCGGGAGAGTTTGGCTCACGGTGCTCTTCATTTTCCGCATCCTGATCCTGGGCACGGCTGCCGAGCTCGTGTGGGGAGACGAGCAGTCAGACTTTGTGTGCAACACCCAGCAACCTGGTTGTGAGAACG
>VZUA01038399.1:0-14364 GCA_013401035.1 Horornis vulcanius
TAGTCTGGAGAAGAGAAGATTGAGAGGGGATGTCATTAAGACATATAAATACTCTAAAGGTGGGTGCCAAAAGGATGGTGTCAGTGGTCTTTTCAGTGCTGCCCAGAGACAGGATGAGAGCCAATGGCCATAAACTAAAACACGAGATGTTGCCCTATTACATGAAGGAAAATTTCTTTGCAGTGAGGGTGGCAGAGCTCTGGAACAGCTGCCCAGGGAATTTGTGGATTTTCCCTCTCTGGAGACATTCAAAATCCACCTGGATGAGTTCCTGTGTAATCTGCTCTAGGTGACACTGCCCCAGCAGGGGGTTGGACTGGATGATCTCCAGAGGTGTCTTTCAACTCTAACAATTATGTGGTTCTACTTTTCTGTGATATACTGCTTTCATCATCACTGGATGTTTGCAAATTCTACCAGAGTCTGTGAGAGTGTGAAAAATTAAAAATTTCCTTCTGTGATACTCACCTTCACCTGTATGAAAACAACAATGTCAGTTTGGGTACAGGGAGGTGTGACATCAGGGTGCAAGTTCTGACTGACAGCACTTTTCTGTTGAAAACTCTTAGGGGAAGATATGCTTTATGCCAGCAAATTGATGCGTCTGCCAGAACTATTCCTCTACTCAAAATATATTTTTGTCACTTCTTTACAAGCACAGTAATTGTCTCTGTGTTAGACATGATTTAGTATAATTCCAGTCATGCAGGTAATGAATTTTTAAAATAATTTTTCATGAAACTGCTTCCAATATTTTCTGTAGACCTGTGGAGTTACAGTAGTGAGTGCTCAGAGTGAAACTTTAGAGTCAGGCCTTCTTATGTATAATACTGTCTAGCTTTATTTTATTATATTGCAATATATTATGCTATATTTTCTTTTCTGGATGGAAACAGGAAGTATAGCTCAGATTCTGAAGATGAAAACCTACCCAGGCTGAGAAGCATGGTTTTGCTGTATTGTATCATGGCTCTGTTGACAAGAGATCCCTTGTAATCTACAGGCCTGTGGTACATGTTTAGAAGGGAAATACTATCTTCGCAATATCAAAGTTAAATATTCAGATTAATGTAAAGAGGTCTCCTTACAACAAACATCAGGATCATTCTGATTTTCTTTATAGGAAATGTCACAAAAATGTCTCTGTTTTGTAACCCTACACAGAATAACTGAATGACCCCAAAATGCTGCAATATTTTGCCTTATCAGCCCTAGTGGTGTGACATGGAGCATTGAGGCCTTTTGGATTAATGGGAAACATTTAAAAATTGTATTTTTGTGATCCATGTGGAGAAAAGTTAGGTTCCCAAAGTTAACAATGAGTTGCACTTAAAAGTTGGAAGTTTTCACACCTTTGCTCTAATTCATTTTAGCATGTAGTATTCATGAAAAGACCATATACTTAAAGAGGAACTGGTAGAAAATCTCACCTGAATTTTTTGTTAGACCTCTTAACCTTCTTCACAGCACTTCAGAAGCTTTGCTGCTAGAACAAAAGGATATAACAAGTAAGTTCTCTATAGCCAGTTTCAGTGGCATCACTGATTTTGGGGTTGGATCAAGACTAGTTCATGTTTTTTTCTGAATAGCTCAAGAGTTCACAGGAAATTTTATACTATTCTATACAGGGATACAAGAACAAAATCAGTTTCCCATGCAAAAAGAAATTTAGGAGCATTGCTATCCAGAATCCTAAGGAAAGTAGAAGCTTGTTGGCCAAAGACGAGACACGAGAGGTTTCTGCCAGAATTTTTTTTTTTTCCCATTCAAACACAACTCTAAACTAATCAGGGGTTTAGAAATCTTTTAGAAAATTTGAGGTGTTTCAGAGCAAGCCAGAGAAGTCAAAACAGATTTTAGGACATGATTAAAAGTCTTTGTAGATTTAAAGGAGTGATATCTTGGTTATCTTATGTACAATATAGTAATATTTTCTAGGATAAGCAGGTCTGTCATGCTTAATTACATTTTCTTACAAACATAAAACTGACCAAATTATGCTTCACTTGGGGAAATTCAGAAAGAAGCCTGTAAACTCAGTAGAATAGACTAGAAAATCAGCTGAATCAATTCAGATTTGCCTACCAGTAATTTAGAGGCTGCCTCCATCCTATGCAAAGTGACAGTGTGGAAACATGTAAAACCAAAGTCTCACCAAACCAACAGAGTGACTCAGAAAGTATTGCCATTGAATTACAATTCTCTAGGCAGGCTACTCACTGTAAAAGAAAGTCTCTCTATCTAAAAACAGTGTTTTTACTTTAATTCCTCTTGCAATGACCTCAATGTTAAAACAGGTTTCTGAGGTAGAAACCCAGGATATTTCTTGAGGTCACTTTTTTTTTTTTNTTTTAACTTTCATGTGTTTTCAGGAAGTGATATCATATGAACATGCTGGTAAAATTAGCCTGAGGCTTTTACTACATTTATATGCAACAAAAGAAATCTTTGTCAGTAATTACTTGCAAACATATTATTGGTCCCTTGTAATTGTGTAGCCAATGATTATGGCAGAAAACCAATAATGTAGTATTTTATGTAGTTATGACTAAATACCAGTACAACCCTCATATTATCAATAACCAGTGTAATAAAGCTGGCTTATTATTCTAGCATTAAGAGGTCCTAGTATATATTTGAAGCTTTTGTTAGCTGGAGCTGTGTTTCAGCTTAATATCATTTCTGGTAATACTGAGATAATAAAAAATTACTGGCTTTCATATGATACACATATGCTGGAATGGACAGTCTCTGGTTTTCAAGCTGTCTCATTAGTAAAGTTGGCTTCTTCAAAAACAACTTGGATTTTAATAAATCTCACGGCCTATGTGTATTCTTTTCTCCAGAGAATTTTCAAAAGATATCTGGCATGGTGTATCACCATTTTTTTTTCCAATTGAGTGCAATGGGATTTTTATTTACTGGACTGTATAAAAGAGGCTACTTTGAAACATACACATGCCATGTATGAGACAAATAATGTTGTTTAACTGAAAGTTTGATTGTTTGTGGAACTTCAGAATCTGAGCTTGAATTTGATGCTCATGTGTCTATTTCCTTTTCTGCAATACAAGGATATTTTCTGGTAGTGGATAACATTAAATTTTGATAAATTTAGCCCTACTTTGAAAGTTTTTCCAAATTCCCAGGGCAAATCTAGATTTATTTTTTGTGGGGAATGTTAACAGATGATTTAATTTACACTTGCCATGCTTTACAATGCTCAAAGAGGACTGTTGGTGAGTACAGTAGCACTCTCTCTTCCAGAGAGACAAGTCCCTGAGCACAGCTGCCCTGCTGCTGAAGCCTTTCCCATGCCCAGAAGCTGCCAGCATGAGCATTGCTATGTGGCAGCTCTCTGGGCTTCCAAGCACAAAAGCAGCTGGGAGTTGGGCAGTCACCAGCAGTGCCCACAGAAGTTTGCAACAGAGAGGACAGGCAGCTCCTGTAAATGGGCATGAGCCCGTGCAGCCCGTCAGCTTGACTTTGCCAAGATCCCAAAAGAAATAACACTGTCTAATGATTTGGGCAGAAGCCCACCGCTCCACTCCTGCTTAATTTAAAATTCTTCTACCACTGGATTGGTGTTTGGCCATGGTACTAGCCTGTGTCTGTTCTTCCACAAGCGAAGTAGGCATAATAAAGTACTTGTATCAGCTTGAGAAGGAGGCATATGAAGGAGACTGTCATTTTGTAGTGACACTAAAGAAAGGATGAAAATGATAAAATATAACTCCACCTGTCTTTTGTGACTTCATTGGAGCCAGGAGTTCATTTTCCACATCTCCCCACATGACACACCACAGGGTAACTTGCAGGAAGAGACACAAGGTAGGAAATTACGTCTGCAGAGTTCCTCAGTGAGACTGACTGCAAAGGAAGCTCTCAAAACCAGCAATTTCATCTCAGGAAAGCTTTTCCTTCCTGACAGATCGTTGCTCAGGGGGAACAAGGGAGATACATGCATGTGCAGGTTGGGATACAAATTGGACTAGGCTGTATTACTATATCACTGCTATAATTTAAGAAAAAGTAGTGTCTTTACAGATGCAGGATAGCTGCCTAATGTGGCTGAAGCGAGAACATTCTACACTATTTGGCAGTTCTACTGCTCAGTTCAGTAGCATGATCAACATGCATGCAAACTGAAGTTTGCCTGACAAAGTTTGTTCACAGTACAGTATTCCATGCAGGAATATCATGTCAATCAGAGGACTATTACTGTCTTGTTATTCTTATATACTGTGAGGAGGTTTCGGTACTTTCATTTAGGTCCCCTCCAAATTCTCAACCTCTGAAAGCCACTGCTTCCTTTTATATTCTATAGTAGAATGAAAAGCAGTGAGGAAGGCATGTAAGAATGTGCTTGCAGTTCATAACTCTACACACACGCTGAAGATTAAATTTATTAAAATTAATTTAGTGTTTTCCTGGATGTGAGCCAGAGAAGGCNGATCTTTTTCTCCTCTGCTGTATAGCAGCTTTAAATGAAAAGGCTGAAGTCTTCCTTCAGTATGTTATTGTTTTTAAGAAAAGGAAAGCATAATCTTTGAAGAGGTTTTTATGACATGACCCTTGAAAAGAGTCACAGGGCCTCTGACAATAGCAGTAAATTGACTTGCCCTGATCTCATGGGCAAACACAGGTAACACCTACATGCTTTATAGAAAAAGAGCAAATGGAGATCCATCTATGCTTGTCAATATTGTACTGCTTTTCAGTGTTTCTGCATTTCTTGGTTTTATTGTGTAAGTAAAATGACACAGAAATGGCCAATCACAACAACTTGTGCGCCCGTCATTCTCTGTTGGCAATAAAAGTAGAGAAAATTGGCTTACCCTTTCCAGAAATATTGTAAGCAATTAACAAAGAAATGTGAGCATTTCTTGCTCAAAATGGAAACCTAGTCAGCTTAGAGGTTCCTTCTGGTTGTTAAGAAAATCTAAAATAGTTTTGTTCATTTACTTTGTATCCTCCCCAGGACAAAAGAAAAACCCCCCAAAAAACAAAGCCCCAACAATAAAAATCAGCAACAACAAAACAACCAAAACCACACAGCCTTTTGCTTTTGATTTAATTTACTTTCCCTGGATTACTATTTCAATGCATTATGGATTACGTGGAGCATGAGAATTTGAGAACTTGTGTTAATGAGAAGAGGCCAGGATTGGTCTTTCCCAGTGCTTCTTGGGGTTATTCCTTTGGGCATAGTTGTTCTCATTTACTACAGACTGTAGGCCCACAGAACATAATGCATGGTAAGGAACATGGAGATCATGTAGACAATGCTGTTGTGCAGAGGGAGAAAACAGCACGTAAGGAAAATGTATGAAGTTTATGTTACCTTTTGGACCCATCTGTTGACTTCAGGTGCATTAACCAGTTCAACCAAATCCTAACTAGGATCAAGCAATGGGAAGGACACACTAAGCAGCTGCAGAGTTGAAGCTAGACTCAAGTTCAGGCAGCTGTGCAATGCACAGCAAATACAATGCACAAAAGTAAGATTAATGGGAGAACAGGAACGAAGAGGAACCATGTCTATGATCCGTAATTTAAGCAAATACAAGTGGATCATGACGCTTACAACAAAAAAATCATGTAATTTCTATTTACAGTGCCTATATGGAAACTGCCTCTGAAAAAGCCAGTCCCAGAAGCAGAGGAGCAGCCATGATACAGAACAAAATCCTTAAGACAAAAAATCCTCAAAATGCTGCCCTGCAGTCTTGATGAGCACCAAGGGCTACCCTTCCCTCTCTTTGTTCAACTGCATGCCCAATCACCTGCCTCAAGGAAACCTATCCTTGTCTGTACAATCCAACTTCCTTCTCCTGTAATCCTAAGGATTTGGAGAAGCAAGGGGTGGTCTTGCATAAAACAAAGGTCTCCAGACTGAAATCAATTTTTTAAAATGAAAAGTACTCCAAGGACACTCTCTGTGATTAGCAGGAAGAGGCTGCAGAGCAAGTGATGTTCTAGTCTTTCTTTCAGTCTGATCTATCAGACTGGAAATCAGCATAATTACATGTCAATAAAACATCTAAGCCTCTAGCTGCAAGGCCAGGCCAATGTACTTCTACCATCTGAATACTCCTTGTTAAATTATTTTTCCACCCTTCCACATCCAATTGGTCAAGTGTGCTGGTGCTCATTTTAAAATAAACCTGGATATGTTTGTTGTCTTCAAATCCAGTGCTTCAATTCACAGGTTTCTCTATTTCTCCTCTTCTGATGTTTGTGTCAGGGACTAGCTTGGGCANACCACTTGCAGCCTTGGCACTGTCCTCTGGACGAAGTGGGAAAGTACTTCAGCTTCTGAAACTTTGTTTCTCTTCTAAAAGCTAAAGATAAGACAGCAGAAGAAATTGAATGCAAAGGAAAAAANGGAAAGTTCAGCTTTCTTTGTGGTGTTACCGTGTTGTAGGACTGTAGTATAGCTGCAGCTATGGAATGGGTCAAACTTTGCCCTTTGTGGCATTTTCTCAGTTTTGTTACTGGCTCTTTCTTCTCCTTTTTATACTCAGTTTCAAAATGCAAGCAGCAGTTCACATTTTCTTACCTGTTCTTTAGCCCTGAAGGAGTCCCTGGCTGTCAAGTGGCGCTGGAGAAGAAGCTTTAAACAAGTGTTTAAAATCACCCATTAATATCTTTGTTTTCTTGTATTTTGGTGGCAGGCTAGCAGTTTCTCAAGACCCCACAGAACTGTGTGAAGGGGGTGCTACAATGGTGATGTAATTGCTGAGGGTGGACAGACAGAAGGGGAAGACTTAATTCTCTAATCTCCCCCTTGCATGTGGCTTTCACCATGTTTAATTTTTCAATCTAATTTTTTTCTGGCTTTAAATATTTTAAAATCATAAACAAATAAAGATTAGAAAAGTCAAACAGTCTGAGTCTGCCTCTGTGTTAACATAATGGATACTTTCATAATATAGAAGTTTATTTCTAAATAAGGCAAAGATGGGTTCTGACCACATAAGCTGGAGCAATAAAAAGAAAAGAATTCATTGCTGCTGTTGTCACTGGTATGTTCTAGGGAACTTTATCACCATTTAGCAGGGGTTTGAGGCAAGGAACAGTTTCTGAGACATGCAACTGAAATTGGTCAGCAGCATCGTGTTAGGCTCCCATGAACTGTCATTTTAAGAACGAGTTAAAGCTCTTCTCCCTGAGTCAGGCACAAGTACACCCTTCCCTCTGAATATGGTCATGGACAACTTGAAACTGATGCCTATTAACGAAAATTTAATAGCTGGTTCCAATTTTAGCCCTCCTTTTGTTCTTTTTTGACTAATCCTTTTCCTCAAGAGCTTTTGCCATGTATCTTGTGTCACCACACTTGCTTTTCCTGGGGTGAGAGGGAAGATCCTGTTCAATGCAATTGCAATCACCATAATCATACTGAATTCAATTTATATTGACCACATGGATCAGCCAGAGATACAGATAGGGTAGAGTGGGTCTTTGTGGCCCATGAAAAGTCTGAAATCAGCTTCTGTTTCTCTGTATCCCGCGCATCATTGTCTTAAGGTGTTCCTTTGTCATCCCTCGCTTTATGAGAGAAAACAACCTCTTTTCAAGATTCCTCCAAGGCCTTCTGAAGAACACAGATCTCACCCTCATGATAAATATTTTGTTGTGGCAAATATCAGTTATTAGATGCAAAAACCCCAAACAATGGGATTCTTCTCTGTGGTACTTACACATCAATGTGCAGAACCAAACTGTATGCGCTGGTCATTATACCATTCTGCATACTCTGGCACACATATTTTTCACAAGCATAACAGAAACATTTTCCATTAATATTCATTGGCAAAGTATAGTTGCTTTGATTATATGAGAAGATTTTTCCACAGATGGTAGATGAAGTAAGAGAAATCAGATCCTGCTTTGCAAGTCATACAGCCCTGAATCAGAGGGGGATGGAGCTGAGGTGTTTGTCCCAGCTATGGGAGACTGTGTCTGTGGAGCTCCCTTGTTTGAATGTCGGCAATGCATTATTGATTAGCACCTGCTCCCCATGTTCAAGTGGGACATTGTGAGTTTATAGATCATAATGTTTCCTCAGGTGCAAGAACTGAGGTGGTGTGTTTGCACAGTTATTGTTAAGCTGAGAATGATGAATCTCCAGGGAGGCAGGAAATGGGAAGTACCAATTTCCATGAGGTAGAGTACGCTTGGCCAAAATGGGTTATTGGTTACACCTCAGACTTTTTATCAGTTCCAGGACCCTGCAGAGATGGGAGTGGAGTCAGGATTTGTCCCAGAGTCCATTTGCCTCAGCTTGTGTCCCAATATGAAATGCTGTTTGCTTCCCTTGCTTTACTCCCCCGGAAAATTTTCTCCTCTTCTGTTTTAATTCCAGCTAACTTATTTTTGGCCTGTGTACAGTGGGAAGCTATCCAGACTTTTTCCACAGACTTTATTCTCTACACCGGCAATCACAGCTGTCATGACTTCATAACTATGAAACAGTACTGCAGGCAGGGGTAACAGGCCCTGAATTGTATTCGTCTGGCAGGAGATATAAAGTGGCAAATGCAACCTGTGTAATTCTTGACCACATGCTGTGTTATTGCAGAAAAACACTTTTATCATGCACACAAATCACTTTACTTTTTTTTTTTCTTTTCCTTATTTCATTTTCCTTTAGCTCAGAAGGTCAGTATTTTCAACATACTCTAACCACTAAAGAAAAAATGTGCTCAAAATAAAGTCCATAAATAAGAATTGGTTGTACTGACTTGGATTGAATACATGTAATAACAAGCTGGTTCACTAAAGACCATGGCAAATCTCCCACTGACTTCATTTGGGCCAAGAGTTCGTTCCTAACCTTCATTTTCTCTGCATTAAATGTGATATTTTGATGAAGGACACATGAAGACCTACCTATACAGCAGTATTATTATATTTTCCTGTTTTCAGTGGAAACTGTCAGAAAGGAATCATTTGAAGAAATTATAGTTTAATGTACTGCTAATTTTTTTTTTTTAATAATTTCCTGGACATTGATGTATGTCCAAAGTTGTGATAACCAATAATGGCAAAATTGTCAGAAGTACTCCATCCTGGTAATTAACTGTACCAGGGGGCAAACTGAACACTGAAATACTTTTCATTTGCTGACATGCTACAGCTCAGAGTTAAATAAGGATGAGCAGTTTTCAAATTAATGTGCATGTATCGATCAAAAATAAGTATTTTTGCTTTTTTTTTTTTCCTTTTTCATTTGTATAGCTAGAGGTAGTCAAACAAACTCCACTTAAAATAATTTTACGGTTGCAATGACACAAATAATCATTTGGAGACAAAAGTCCCTCATCATATTTCTTTTAAATATTTATTTTAGATTACAACTCCCTTGACTGAGGAAACATTTTTGCAGCTATTATGCGTTGATTATACAGTTGCTGAAGAACACACATAACAGCAAGGTTGAGGTTTTACAGGCTCCACAATAATGTCCAAAGTATTAAACATCAAGCAACAGCAGGCTTTTTTTTTGCCCAGCCTGAGAGGTCTCCAGGGAGAAGCCATAAAATGCAGCCCTTTACAACATGTCATCCACTGAGTTTTTGGATTACACTCTATGTGATTAATACTGATGTCTAATATCTGCTAACAGTGTTAGTGCAGATGTAATCCGTGTAGGAAGATGCATTCAATTCCTTTGGTGTGAACACAGAGTGAATCAGCTCAGAAGGGTAATACTTTTGAAGCCAGACCTAAGAGTGTTTACCAATACTAAAATGAAGTACTCCCAGGTTTGGCTGTTTTTTAAGAACTTACTAGAAGAATCACCTGTGCGGTGACCACCATAATTGAAAATCCCTTACTAGACAGAAACTACAGAAGTGAAGCACAAAGAGCAGGCTTGAGGATTCAGAGGCTGTAAAAGACGCTTTGGTTTAGGTCATAGCCAGGAAATACAGCCACTGCTGCAAAGAATAGAAATGAGAATGATTGGAAGAATAGAGTCCATGATTTCCTTTATCTTTAGCTTATAAATTGCTCATCTGGGATCAACAAGCAAGCTCTTGAGCCAAATCATAGACTATGTCTTGCAGTATTGGGGTGGTAAAGGTAAGTGCAGTAAGATATCACAGAATCACAGAGTCAACCATGCTGGAAAAGACCTCCAAGATCAAGTCCAACCTATGACCCAACCTCACCTTGTCACCTAGACCATAGCACTGAGTGCTGCTTCCAGTTTTTGTCAGACACCTCCAGGTATGGTAACTCCACGACTTCCCTGGGCAGCCCATTCCAATGTCCAGTCACCCTTTCTGTGAAGAGCTTCTTCCTTATGTCCAGCCTAAACCTCCTCTGGTACAGCTTAAGACTGTGTGCTCTTGAACCCTGACTGGTTTCCTGGGAGAAGAGACCAAGCCTAACCTGGCTGCACCCTCCTTTCAAATGATTGTAGAGAGCAATAAGTTCTCCCCTGAGCCCCCTCTTCTCCAGGGTAAACAGCCCCAGCTCCCTCAGCTGCTCCTTGGAGAGCTTCACCAGCCTTCGTTAACTCTTGACAAGAAGAGTTTTCTGATGCCAATCATGTTTTCATTTAATCAGTCTTGAGAAAACAAAAAGCTAGACTGATTGCCTTGACAGGAGCAAGTCTTGTATTAACTGTTGCACATGCACATAATCCAACAAAACCATGTTTCAAGCTTCTGCACATCAACCACCTGATTTCCTTCCTTCTTTCCTATAGATTGTAGTGTATTTTCAGAAATATTATCCGGAACTCATGTCTTCAGCACTGGTGTCTGGGGCCACTATTGGTGGGCTTAGAAATTTATAGTTGAAGCAACCAGATATCTCAACCTATACACTCACCTATGCAACACAGATGCCATGGCAAATTTGCCATGGAAGCCAGGGAGGTCATTTGAAAAAACCATTGCAGCTTCACCAAGGGCAAGTCCTGCCTTCTATGCTGGAATGACTGCATCAATGGACAAGGGAAGCGTTATACATGTAATTTATCTGGATTTCTGTAAAACCTTTGACATGGTCCCCAAGAACATCCTTCTCTCTAAATTGGAGAGGGAGGGAATTGATGGGTGGACTATTAGATGGATAAGAAAGTGCTTATGTGACATCCAGAGAGTAGTGGTCAATGGCTGAGAGTCCCAATGGACATCAGTGACAAGTAGGGTCCCTCAGGAGTCTCTATCAGAACTTGTGTTATTTAATATCTTAATTAATGACATAGACATAAGGATCAAGAGCACCCTCAGCAAATTTGCAGTTGACACCAAGCTGAGTGGTGCTCTGGACACACCTGAAGGACAGGATGACCTCCAGAGGGACCTGGACAAGCTCAAGAACTCGGCCCATGGGAATCTCATGAGGTTTAACAAGACCAAGTAGAAGGTATCACACCTGGATCGAGGCAAGCCCTGGTACCAGCACAGGCTGGGGATGAACAGATGGAGAGCAGCCCTGGGGAGGAGGATTTGTGGGTGCTGGTGGGTGAGGCTGGACATGACCCAGCAATGAGCGCTCCCAGCCCAGAAAGCCAAACGTGTCCTTGGCTGCATCCAGAGCAGGTGGGCAGCAGGGGAGGGAGGGGATTCTGCCCCTCACCTGGAACCCTGCATCCAGCTCTGGGATCCTAGCACAGGAAGGACATGGACCTGATGGAGTGAGTCCAGAGGAGGGTCACAAAGGTGATTAGAGGGATGGAGCACTTCTTCTACACAGAAAGACCAAGAGAATTGGGATTATCCAGCCTGGAAAGAGAAACCTGGAAGAGATGGGTGGCCTAACTGTGATCTTCCAGTACCTGAAGGGAGCCTACAAGACAGATGAAGAGAGAATTTTTACAAGAGTTTGTAGTGACAGGACAAGGGAAAATGGCCTCAGACTAAAAAGAGTAGGTTAAGATTAAATATTAGGAAGAAATTCTTAGCTATGAGGATGGTGAATACTGGAACAGGTTGCCCATAGGAGTTGTGGATGACATTCCTGTTCCTGGAAGCATTCAAGGCAAGGCTGGATGGAGCTTGAGCAACCTGGTCCACTGAAAAGTGTCTCTGCCCATGACAGGGGAGATTTGAAACTGGATGAACTTTTCCAACTATAAGGTTTCTTCCAACCCAAGCCATTTAATGGTTTTACATCAACCCTGTGCCCTCTACTTCATACCCAGACTCTTGATGTAGATGTTACCCATCTAGACTTCTGTAAACCCTTTGATAAAGTCCCCCTGCTGACATTCTTGCTGTTTAATTGGAGAGACATAAGTTTGACAAATGGATTGCTGATGGATGAGGAACTGTCTGGATGACTGTGTCAAAAGAGTTACAGAAAATGGCTCCATGTCCAAAAGGAAATATGTGGTGTCCCTGGAGGCTCTGTACTGAGCTCAATACCACTTAATGTTTACATCAGTAACACAGATAGTGGAATCAGGCAACCTGCTCACTGTGCCTTCAACAAGACTGTAGATGACACCAAACTGAGTGGTATACTCAATTCACAGTAGGGAGAGATATCCTCCAGAGGGACACTGACGGACGTGTGGAGTGGGCCTGTGTGAACTCATGAAGTTCAACAAGGTCAAATTCAATCTTCTGCTTGGTCAGGGCATTCCCCAGCATCAGTACAGACTAAGGGGTGAAGGGATTGAGAGCAGCCCTGCAGAGAAGGACTTGGGGATAATGGTGAACAAAAATTGAACATGATTCAGCCATGTAATTTGCAGCCCAGAAAGCCAACAGCATCCTGGGCTGCATCAAAAGATGTGTGAGCAGCTCAAGGAAGGTGATTCTGCCACTGTATGCTGCTCTCATAAGACCACACCGGGAGTCCGGCATCCAGCACTGGAGCCCAGGATACAGGAAAGACATGGACATGTTGGAGAGGATCCAGAGGAGTGCCACAGAAATTATTAGACATATGAAATACCTCTCCAGTGAGCTGACACATATATTTAAATTCAAAAGTAGGACTTTGGCAAAGTCAGTCCATAGTTCCTAATGAGTTCAATGCCAGCTCCAACAACTGGATAACCCTTCCTGTACTTATTCTTACTTCGGTACCCATGCTATAGTTAATATGCCTGACTTTGATTCCATTCAATTTTATTTATTATGGATATATAGTGCCATACCTCTGTAAGAAATCATTCAGTAGGCCATTTTCATGCCATGTCTTCTTGCTCCAATACACATAATGTTGAAATCTAGATCATCAAAAATTGCATAAGAGAGTGAGAGAGGTGTATTGTAAGAAAGGACAACCCAAAAGACACATTGCATTCAAAGTGTAAGGAAGAAAGAGTTTCTTCTTTTAGTAAATGGTGGTGATGACCGTTTTCTGGATGTGGATGTGGATGGGATAAAACTTCCTCATTTCTGTATTTTTAAATTCTTTTTATATTAGGTAACTGTGCCATCCCTTTGCTTTTTTACAGCCGAATGTCAAAGAAATTAGATGTGGAAAAATGTCTTCTTCACCTTCCCAACCACCTGACTATTCTTAAGACTCCTTCTCCCTTGTCTGCAATCTGGGTTTTATTCCAGCCTTTTACACTTAATGCATATTCTGTATTAAGTCAAAAACCAGAGATCACCAGTCTGCAGTTTATTTCCTTCTCCTAATGTAGCAGTTGATTGCTGGTAGTTAAAATCTCCCATAACTGCCACTTGGCCTCTTTTGCATGCTTTTTTTTTTATTTATAAAGCCATTTCACAGAAGATACATCACAATTTAGTAAATCCACTGCACTGATAGCAGAGTGTTCTTTACTGGATCATCAGCAAGAGAAACGAGATGTATGTCTGTAATCTGTCCATGTGCTGCTTCTCCAGCCTTGCTAGCAGAAGGATGCAGCAGTGGGAGGAAGCCATTCAAGTCTGCCTAAATACTAATACTAATCTAATTAGTATTACCTGGCATTTACTGGCACTAAAGGTATGTGCCACCCTCCCATTTTTAATACATTTTCATACATTTTTAAATGGTGTTTTGCTGGGTGCCTGTTTCCAGACACTGACTTCTGAAAAAATAACTTTTATTATAAAACCACTATTGGCATTCCAATGAGAAAAGGCTGCAAGAGCTACAGTTGTTCAGCCTGGAAGACTGAAGGCTCCAGGGAGACCTGGTTGTGACCATTTCCTACTGGAATGGTTCTATGGGCAAGACAGGGACAGGTTTTTTATCAGGGCCTGGAGTGATATGACAAGGGGTGATGATTTTAAACTGACACAGGGTAGATTTGGACTACATGAAAGGGAGAAATTTTTTACAATAAGGTAAGCCTTTTAATTTGATACAGTACCATCAAGGATAGTATGCAAAAAAATAAAAAAAAAAATAAAAAAAATCCATGAATAAACAGAA
>VZUA01038407.1:12274-22630 GCA_013401035.1 Horornis vulcanius
AAGGAAAACCCCAGCTGAAATTACACTCTGTTGAAGCTCAATATCTGCATGTAAAAGTAGTATTTTACTATTTTAAACATTTTGGTCATAGCCAAAGCCAAGGCCCTGATCTAGGAGGAAGAGCACTCAGGGTAACTAACAGGCTGCTCCTCAAGGAGCTTACAGGCTAAGCAGCCCTAAAGGAACTGGTGGTTTTTTATTTCCCTAAATTTATGGCAGATCTATTAATCTGCAATTTGCAGCCCCAGAATACTGGATGAGAAATAGTGTCTCTACACATAATTTTAAAATAATGAAGATGAAATCAATTTTATTACTGTGCTGATAGTGTTCAAAGATGTAATAAAACCTAAATTAAGACAGGAAAACAGGTTTCCCAGGGCAGTGTTTAAGGCATCAAGAAGGATTTCCACTATGGAAAGTGGACAGTAAAGCATGGTCCAATATGTCATGCTTTATGTCATAAATCCAAATATAAGGGTTTAAATTCTTCACATTTTACCATGATTCATACACAAGGAAAAAAAAAAACCAAAACAATGAACAAAAAACCGAAACAAAACATTTAAATCAACCCTAGATGAATCACATATAAAATGCTGTCCTTGAATTTGTTATATCTATCGACATTTGAGTATTCTTCCTTGCATCTTTGAACAAAATTTGGAACACATTATTTTCATTTTACTACTTTCACTTAGGTAAGTTTATCCAAGTAGTCTTTAAATACATTTTGTTAATGAAGCTATATCTAGAGTTCATCTATTTAGATGTTACTTATTTCATACCCAAGTCAAATTACACCTTCTTTCCCCATGCTTCATTATCTTTTCTTCCATAATTCCTAGCAGAGATCATGAGCTCCTTATACTTTTTCTCTCCATTTGTTTTATGACATTTATCTTGGGCTGCCAATGTATTTGTTGTGAAGTAGGACTTGTAGATTGTGACTCTTCCTTTTTTGGCAAGACATTTAGAGTATCAGATTGCTGAAAATTTCTCCCAACACTACTTAACAGTATTTTTAGCTGAAATAAAAGTCAACAGAACACGTGGCCTCTGTGTGGATTCTAAACTCTCCTCTTCTCCTAGATAATCTCAGATGGTAGCTAGACTAGCAGTTGCTAACAATATGAATCTCCCACATGGTTTAGTGACAAACATAACTCTTTTGTAAACATGAATGACAGGTTACAGTTCTGGTGTGAGAAGCCTCAAGCCCTAAAAACAGAAAGAGTTTTAGATCTAGGGAGAGCCAAGTGCCAACAAACAGCCCTCCAGTCATTATCCAATCAGGGTGAAAGGAAGCAGAACACAGATTAGAACTCTAAGGAATCAAGTCCTGTCAGACACTGCCTTCCATGAAAGAGATAAAAGACATGGTAAGGACCTGAGTGCTAGGAACAACAGCATAAAATATTGGTGTGGTTTACAATTCAAAGCTGTGTAAAAATAGGTGCTGAAGGGATCCGAACAAAATATTTCAGTTCAACCAGTTGTCTCCTGCAGAAACTCAAAGTGCTTGCTTCTGGAGAGATGCTGGTTGTGTACTCTCGGCTGTAGGCATTTATTCTCCACCATTTGCAGAGAAGACTACTAATGCTTATCATATTCCAACACAATCAGTGAAGAACAAGTGCAAAAAAGCAATTATGCCTGCAAGGATGCAGCTCTTCTGAACAGAGATGGTCAATCAAATAAATTTCTCCCTGAGAATCACATGCAGCTGGAAGAACATTCAGATTCCCAAAACAAAGGCTAAGCCTGTGAAGATCCAGATACTATTCAGAAACAGTCAAGCAGATAAACACCATAAATGGAAAAAAAGCTTTTTTAAAATTAACAGATAATGATGGCACAAGTGAAAAATAGTATAAATTACTTTTGCACAAGAAGAAAAAAAATAGGAAATTTCTAATTATCAGAGGAATAAATTCAGTAGTAGCCATGGATCAGGAAAAAAAACAACAAACAATTATGCAGGGATGAGAGCAAACAGCATACACTTAGGGCTGTATCTAATCATAAGTAAGACTTACCCACCCTATGTTTTGAAAGAGAATGAGTTAGTAATGTAGACATAGACCTGGACATTTTTTTTTTCTGCTCAACAAAATATATTTTCATATTTTGAAGGTGTAAGTTCCCATTCAGTAAGTTTCAAATATAGATGGTATCTGGAAGAAGCACACAGAAAATTATTTTAGTAATTGTAACGATATAGTTCACACCTATGAAAAAATGAAGTACTTAGGGGAGTTTTTGGTTATAATCAAAGGAAAAAAATTTCTTTGAGAGAACCTAATTCTTTCAAGATATCAAGCTGGTGTTTTGACTGAATTAATCCTCAGTATAGACAGCAGATACTGCCTGAGGAATCTAAGTGTTTTAGAGAGGAACATTTGTCTGAGCAATATCAAAACACAGAAGGATGTGTACTTTAGTTTGCATGTAAGTTTTGGAAATTATTTTGGTTTGCAATTGCTGATAATACACTAGTATCTTCATACCAAGATTTATAAGTTTGTGCCTTGAAAATTGTATGAAAAAGAAATTCAGCAATTACCTGGGCTTAACTGTGTTCTAGTGAGCTCAAGGTAGAATGTAGAATGCACATCTGCTTTTAAAATTACAATTAGCTAGATAACATATTCTTGTAAAAATCCAACTTATTTTGATTTTACAATGCATTTATTTTAAACTGGTATGTCAAAGAAGAGTGCTGTCTCTGTGAGCCTCTGCTGTGGCACAGAAATCACAGCTAAAGCTTTGCTCCTCCTACAGCTCCTAAGTCCAAAGCCTTAAGAGTTCAGCTGCATCTGGAATAGCGACATCTTCATGTCAAAGTCCAAGACAAACATATTTAATGAGCCTTCAACCTCCCTAGGCTCAGCTCTCACTCCCTGACTTTCAGGGTAGACCTCAGCTGAAACAACCAATTTGGACTCTCACCAGTAGGCTCTTTGTTAGAAATCAACTCAGCCACCTGCAAAAGGCCTGATCTTCCCTGAGGAGATTCTGGAAGGCTACAGTCCTAAGCCAGCATTATGTATCCTTATCATTTCAGAATGTCTGAATAGACACCTAGCAATGTTCAGTGAGCTTGCTGTATCTGACTGTAAGTGCACAAATGATTGCCTACATCTCTACTCATCTATCAGAGATGGAATGAACCATTACTTCCTTCTTAGCACAGTGAACATCTATTTTCCCTCAATCATTTTTAACTCAGAGAGGAGCAGAACCAACTTCTCTGAACTTTGAGGGACTATAAAGTTTCAGCAAGTTTAAAAGCTCCATTTAAAAATTCATGTATTAAAGTTTTTCACTCATGTATGTACTTCAGAATGATTGAGAAAATGAAATTCTTGTCTATTTTTATCTAATCTGCTTTAAACTTTTATTTCCCCTACAGGAAGAAGACTTCCAACTAGTTTCATCCTGTTCTCAGTAGATCAGCTCTTTCACCATTTTTTCTTTTAATAAGAGCCCTCCCATTATTTTCAGATGGGATTTAGTATATAGGAATATAAGCAGCTCACTGGAGCCTTTGGTAAGTACAGAGACATTAGCTCCCATGTTCAAACACACTGCAGGCTCTAGGGCTGTAGGATTTTTAATTCTCCAAAGACATCAGATGTCTTAAAAAGGTAAGCAAAACTGGTTTTCAACCAAATTTAATAAAACACAAATCGAGGTACAAATGGCTCAGAGGTGTCAAGACCACTGGAGCAAGATAGCAAACAGGACTTAGTATTGATATTCATGCCCCATCCTTGAGACCATGGTGCTTCATGTCCACATTTGTCTAAATCTTGAAGTGTTACAATATATGAGGAAAGAAAACGACATTGATCACTTTTTTTCTACTGCATGAGGAATAACAAAAAGCATGGGTCAGCCCTGCTAAGTGTTGTGTTAAACATATAAAGAACTATTGCAAAGCATTTTAATTTAATCAAGCCACATCCCTTGCAGAAAAAATCCCAATTCTTTTTGAAGCACAAGAAAGGGAATTAAGAGTTTTCCTGTCTGCTTTCTGCTGCCCTCAAAGAGGTTAAAAAAGCCTAACACAAAGGAGTTAAGCAATGCCTGAAACGGGATAATAAATGTGACGCTCTCTGACTATCAGTAGCAAATATTTGAGCTTATCAAATAACGGAGGAAGTAGTTTAGTTACAAATCAACCAATCTCTCGTAAAACAAGTCTTCACACAAGGTAATTTCATTGAACTGGAGACAGCTAAAGGCCACCAGCGGGCAGGACTCGCGCTCCCCAATGTCCCCGCCTGATTAATGGGGTGTTGGAGTCCAGGGATGCCGAGGAGGGACACGGGAGCCGGCCTTCATATCAGTGGAGTGGCAATAAATAAAGCATCACAGAGCTGGTGCGAGGAAGTGACTCATCCTCCTGGAACACAGCGGGGTTTGTGCTCTCCCTCGGCCACCCCCTCCCCCTCGGCCCCATTTTTCTCTGCTGCAGAGAGCAGCGTGTCCCAGAGACTAGAGTAGATGTCACCGCTTGGCACTGGCTATGCAAAGAGAGGACAAATGTGTGGGTGTGCTGTGGATCTGGGACGAGGGGCTTAAAGGCACAGTGCTCGCTCTGCGGGGAGCATCTGGGCTGAGGCAAGGGCAGCAAATCCCTTTCAAGAGACGGCTTCCTAACGGGAGGGAATTGGATGCTCCTTCTTATCTTCATGGCATCTAAACAATCCGGAGGGGAAAAGTAGCAACCTTGGCAAAACATAACAGACTTTCCTTCCAAAAGTTGTGTAAGAACACAAGCAATTAAAACACAGGGGAGCTGAAGCAAAAGGAGGGGATCTGAAGGTGAAGGTGCTGCAACATGCGCCTGGCTGTGCTGGGAGCTACAAGTGTGGTTTGGCCACCAGATTAACAGCAGCCAAGCCCTGTGGTGCTGCCAGGAGGGCTTAGCCACACTCCTATTTCTCCACAAGATCCTGAGCCCTTGCCAGCAGCTTCCTCTCAAGGGACATGACCCTGTGCAAGAATCAGTGGAAGCACAAGGCTCTTTGGGGAAGGATGGTAGGATTATTGTCCTGACGGCAGTGTACCTGTAGCATCAACTCTAGGTTGGACTCCAATTTTCATCATGATAGGAGTATGTGACCTCAATGTAAGCATGCACAAAAACCATTCATACACCAAATAAATTAATTTTCTTCCTCTGACTAAACAGTAAGTATCAGTAACAATTTTTCCCCCCTTTTTGTTTTTTGGGCCTAACGTGGCTCTTACTTGCTACTTAATTCATAGTACACTAATTAAGCAAACTTTTGGATTTTTACTCCACATGCTTCTATGTAAACTTGTGAAACACATTTGCAAAAGGTAACAGATATCGATAGCCTCATTTCAGAATGCAATGACAATGAGAAAGGATTATAATATATGAAGTAATACAGAAAATCAAACATTTAGTATTTGAGAATGTGGTGTTATTCATGCACGTATCTCTTATATCAGTGATTTTTTCCCTATATCTATACATTTGGACAGACTTTTATGTAAATATACAAGTCAAAATGAGTATAAAAGCAGATTCAAAACAGGTCATGTAACTGCTTTAGTGTTTGAAGCAAATCTTTTCCCCATCCCTGCCCATTTTGTTGAATGTATTAATTATAACACTGGAAATCTCCATTAGCACCTTGATGTTCAGTTCTGAATGTGGGCTTATCTTTGCTGGCTAAAAGTCAAACAGTATGCAAACACTTCTCAAAGTAAATCACCTGATACAGCATGAAATCACCTGGTCACTACTTTTGCTGTTTCTAGGGCAAAACAGACTTTAGTGCCTTTTAAAATAGTTTTGAATGATAGCAGAGATTGACTTTAGTGAGCTCATTAATGTAATCTGTGATTTCCACCAGTAAAAGCAGTTGAAAGGTACTCAGCACTGCTTAAGCTGCCAGAACTACAGTGGGGCTGAAAGGCTCCCCCTTGTTGTTGAAGGTGGATTTTGCCTGGGGCAGCTGGATCACAGGGCATCCCCTGATCCACCTCTCCCACCCGATTGCCCAAGGTTGCTTCTCTTAGCAGGAGTTGCTCAATAGGGGATGGAGTAAGTAAGTCTTCAGGAGCACTGGATAATATACCAGGCTAGGAACTGAAGAAGTAGAAGCTTATCTGTCCCATTACAAGTGATCATTTCTCCATAGAAAAAAAATTCAGCTGTCTGGAATGGAGGTGAGGGGATGAGGTTCTTTAGCTGTGGAAAATAAACCCTCCTGAAGTCTTAAAGACTTGCATTCAAATGAACAAAAGGAAACTCTGATCTACCCTCTGGATAAAATTGTTGCTAACTTGAGTCCTGAAAGAGTCCACGGAAAGCATGAGTCCATGATAGTTATGTAGGCTGTAACTGCTTTAAGGGTGGTAATCAGATAAAATGAAAAAGGAAGGCATACTACTCATATGTGGGAAAAGCAAAACAAATCCTTGCCACTCCATAGGTTGGTTAGGCCCAGATTCACCTACACAGATCACCTCCCTTTATTTTAAAAGAAGAGTTCCTATGTAAAGGGTGTGGGATGGATGAACTGCTCTATATAGATTGCCAAATATATACATGTACATATTGGTGTTTCCCCCTCTTCCAGCCTCCACACCATTGCCTGGCTTTGTTCCCATCTAAAACATACCTTCTGTTAGTCATAGCTTTTCTAATCCTTTAATAAACAGATGAAATATTTCTTAAAAATTCCATCACAACTTGTCCTGACGCACGTCAGCCTCAGCTGCACACTCGCACAAGATGGGGCAGGTGGGAATGAGAAGCAGTATAAAATGTAACAGAAACAGTGTCATCTCTACTGGGATTCAAAAGAAGAGCCCACAACAGAAACAGCCCTAACTTGTATCCCAGGGCTAGAACCACTATTGCAATTTCAACACATAAGGTCTGTGAAAGCTGACCTTAAGCCTCTATCCTATAGCCAGACAACTAGATGAAAACTGCCTGCAACACAGAGGTGGTGTTGAAAGAAAACAGTTTCTGTTTTATTTTTATCCCCTGAATATGGCTGGTGAGGCAATGCTGCAGTGCAAGAGTTAAGGGCTCTCAGAGAGCCATGGTGCATTTTAGCTGGAGGCAGAGACGGAGCAGAATGGAGTCCTCTGCTGCCTTCCCTGGGAAGCTTTTAGATTAGTGAGCTTCCAGCTGCATTTCCTTGAAAGTGATTTAGTTTCAGCCCATATCAGAATCCTTTCATGGATCCTATTCAAAATAAAGTACTTTAAGAAAAGCACTGTGATGGAGTTTAAAGTAATCCAAAAAGTATGGGTTGGCTTAGAATTTCTGTTACAGCTAAAAGGGACAGGATTCTGGACAGGAGGATAACTGAAATTATGCCTCCTGTACAAACTAAACCCTTTTTGACCTAAGGCATTTACCACAAAGAACAGAAGGCTTCATCACCTCTCACAGGGCTTACAGTAAAGGAGGTACTTTTTATGTCCCACTAAGACTTGTTTCATTGCAAGATATCCCTCAAAATTATGCTGAATTAACTCTCTCTGGTTAATTCATGATAATTTCTTTTGGTTTTAACTACAATTCTGAAAACATTGTCCTGTTTGTTCCCCAGAAACTGCAGGTTTTTTCAGACATAACTGTTGTTTAAGTAATGATTATTTTTTAGTACCAAACCAAAAGCACAGACATAGCTTTTAAAAATATTAAGTGTTCATGAGCAGTGCTTATCCTGCGAATTACAGCCAGGCATATGCTCTTGGAGAATTATTTCTTTAAATGACAAGTCTGCCAAGGGGCCAACTGAGAACAATTAAGAAAAATGTCATTGTTCTGGGCACAGAGGGTAACAGAGGAGACATCTACAGTGCAAAGCCTAGGAGCCACTCCAAGTTCCCACCCCAGGAGCAGGATCTGGTTGAGTCCTTGATCCCAGCATACCTCAGCCCAGGCACCTGCTCCAGGTGAGCACTGCTCTAAGCAGCATCAGGTGTGGGTGTTGTGGAGACCCAAAGAGCGCCATGACATGTCCTTGCCAGTAAGTATGGGCATAGCAAGAGATTTATTATCTGAAAGAGAGCTGTGATCTAAATAAACAAATTGGACAATGGGCTGGAGAGAACTGATGGAATACATACTGAGCAATGGGATTTGCATGAGTCTTCCTGGTTGTTCGCTTGTACATTTTTCTTCTAGATGAAGCGACAATTTCTTAAATTACTGGAGTGGGTTTTTGTTAGATCGTGTTTACTAAGCTGAAAGACAAAGGAAAGAAGGGAAATGACACAAGACGAAGAAGCTTGGAACAGTAGTGGAATGAATCCAAGGCAAAGGGAGCATGCAGGAAAACACTACAGGAGGCTTCTGCATATCCTGACCACCAATGCAAAGTATGTCAAGATGCTTACGGTGTGGCTGAAGAGATCTAACAGCAGCTCAGGGGCTGTGAGAAGATAGGATGGAGTGCACTATTTTGATATCAAACCCACGTCCTGTCCCAGTACCTTTTATAGAAGCAGCAATAATGTTTTGAAAATCCAAGCATTTTTATTCCGTAGCTTCTGTAGTAACCATTTTACTGGAAAAGGTTTCCATCAGATTGTGAGGGAAACTGGCAGATCAGTTAGAATTTGCATGGCTAAATGCCAAAACCACTTTATAGAAGAGTTTTATCTACTCTTATTCAAGTTGCATGGGGAAGGAACTCAGAGAGACACATTTTTTTAGGGCCCCAAAGCACTAATTTCTTTCCCAATCCCTATTTTAGAAAGCAAATCTATTCCTAAAAACTAGAAGAAGAAGACGTGCTTACTGTAAATCAAATCTGCTGATTTGAGTAGAGCAACACAGGTGCCTTAGTCCTGGCAAAGGAAGGGCAGTAAAGGGGGACACTGACATGGGTTTTCAAAGACAATTGAAGTATTTTTCATTTTACTTGGGAATATTTGTTTGTTCCTGATTGCTCACTTCCTAGTCCAATTGCTTCATAATGAACAACTGCATAACTGGGTGTATCCTGCTAAACAAAATAGTAATATTTTCCATGTACTTAGCATTCATGCAGATAGTTGAGAATTGTGTCTCATTATTACTCCCACAGCACAATGCTGGATCTTGTCTACTCAAAGTTGGATTGTGGGGATGCCTCCCATATGGTGCAACTACCAAGCTTTAAAAGAAACTATGCTTTCCACTGATGCTGCTCTCCCATGTTCTATGCCATGTTATATCCCTTTCCCATTCCAGCTGCAAATGAGCTCTTGGATACAACATTAAGAGTTTTAACATTTAGTACACTCAGCAACGGATATTAGACTTTATTCTGAGTCTACAGTTTTCAATTTCATTCTACATTAAATTCTACAGTAGTTCTGAACTACATGTTTTGTGTGCCTTCGTCCAAGTTTTCCTTTTCTCTTCAGGTTGGGCACATGAAAAAGGTATGTGAATGCTTCACCTGGCAACCAGCTTGCGGCCCCAGCTCCAGGATCCACTTCGACTTCATTAGGACTTCAAAGGAGACTATCACACAGCTCTGTTGCACAAATGTTGTGGACTGATGAGAGGCAGCAGTGAAGAGGTTTAAGATACATTAACATGGTCCAGGTTTCTGTTTTGTACCTGAATTTGGGAGCAAGAAGGCTTGGAAGAAGCCCTAGGGAGAAGGGATGGATTCTGGAGATGAAAAGGAAATTATTTTCTTTAGGTCCATAGCAAACATTTAGAAAGAATTTCTTTTACACCCCAAATGGCTCAGATTATATTAATTGGCTTGGAGTATCCCCACAAATATGTTCTTCCCCCAAGAAAGACATTTCCTGGGGCTGGGGGAGTGCAGGAGAGAGGGCAGAAGGCGGGAGAATGGAGATATTCGATGTATTGCGGTATGTCTGGAATCCTCTTATCTGTAGCAAGACTGAGAACACCTGGACAACACTTGTCTTCCTCCCCCACCCACCTGTGCAAATTGCTAAGCACACTGAAGCTCAAAGCACTGCACCATACGCCAGTCACATCACAGAGATCCATTGTGACTTCTCCATACATCAAAGAAAAGCCACTGCACATCTTTGCCCAAGTACTGAGGGAGGCAGTTGTGAAGGGGTTAAAAGATCAAGTTCTGCTATAAAGATAACAGGAACTGGAGAACATGCAGCAGATGTTCCATGTGGAGGCACTTAAGTTTACAGTCCCACCTGTGTCTATTTAATACCTTTAAAAACAATCTCCTGTTCGTTTGTGAGGGAAAAGAGAAAATCGATGTTCCAATCTCACCATCTTCTTACAACATCTGCATCCCACACTGAGGAAAAAGAAGAGGGGATCGGATGAGGGAGACAAGAGGGCTGAAACTGAGA
>VZUA01038410.1:14372-25628 GCA_013401035.1 Horornis vulcanius
ACAGCCTCCTGCAAGATTCCAGTGTGGAAATGGCAGCAAAGTTACCTCATTTGGAACACTGCAAGGGATTGTCAGGGTGGTATTTGGTAAATGGTGTTGGTAAACACAAAGCATGAAACCCTGAAGGTTTTCAGTGCCAGGGATGTCACACTCTTTGACTTCAGCTTGGACCAGAAGTCTGCAACCCAGGAGTAATTTGGCAAATGTGGTCCTTTGTCTGCTTGCAAAAAGTGTTTGAACTGCCTGTAATATTCACAAATACTTTGAGAGTCTTGAAATAATCAAGGCACGTTGTGCTAAAGGGATTTCAACTTGTGCCTTGTTTAAGAACTGTTCACAGCTATGAGTATTATTTAGAATAGCTCAAACTCTTAATTTCTCAAATCTGACAGCCATATATTATGCCTGGAAAAGAGCTGTACAAAAGCTTTCTGAGGAAAAACAGCAACCAAAATAATGCAAAGAGGCTGTGCAAGAAGTTTGGCTTTCCTTCAACACTGAAGATTGATTTTGCTTTCACAGGTAAACCTTATTTCCAGGGAAAGTTCAGCTAGCCTTCCTAAAATACATGACTTGCTTTAAAGCCTTCCAGACCACAGGCTTAGTTCAGATGTCCTGAGTTCAACAGATAACCATTCTGTGTCTGTATGGGTAAATCAAACAGAGCCTGGGCACGGGCCAGGAAAACTGGGAAACAATTTTCTTCCCTGCTAGGTGGCAGAGCTGCAGCCCAGCACAGCCAGAGCTTTTCCAGACAGTGTTTGGGTTGTGTGAAGCCAGTACAGGGGCCATTCCTATCAGCCCCAGCTGTCTGAGGACTGACAGAGCTGGCCCTGGCACTGCTTATTTCTCTAGGATAGATACAGCCACGGAAACCAGGAAAAGTTTGTGAATTTTTGACTGCTGGGGGCCAGAAGATGCACCAGGTCCTTCTTCTCTACCCTGCTGCCATGAGCTGTTGGGCTCCTCAAGGGTTTGCTGACACTGAGCTGCCTCCAGCCTGCAAGACTTCAGCATCCTGATGGGAATAATGCATTTACAGAGCGTGCAGGCCTCACTGAGGGGCTGGGACACCAAGATTAATTCACAGTCGTGGCAGAAGGCCATGGTGCAATTTGCACCAAAGCTCACCAAGGTGTCCCACGTGAGCATGGTGGATTCACTTTGGGTGGAAAATCCAAACTAAAAAAAAAAAATCAGTGAAATTCACATTTCAGCTTGGAACCAGAATCGCCCCTGCCAAATTTACAGAGGTGAGATAACCCAAAATAACAGTTTCATTTCAGATCAACTGATTCTCATGTTGTGCATGCAGACTTAGGGATGAGAACAAAACTGCCTGGCAAAATTAGACCTGCAGCGTTACAAGGTCATTCATTTGTGTATTTTTTGGAGAGTCCTACACAGAGTGTGTTGCAGATACAATGAACACCTCTGGATGAGGCAGTCACAGGTGTTTTAACACAGTAGCCCAAGCTTTGATCTGTGGCCAGCTCTTGCACTCCTTTAACAATCATTTTAGGGACAGATCCTGCTTTCACAATTTAATTACAAATGAGCCTTGGAGTGCTTTGATTTTTTCTGTCGCAGGAGGTAGATCAAACAGATAACGAACAGATATCCCAAAATATCACAAATACTAAGGATTTAAAGACACTGCAAAAGAATATTGTTTTCAACCACTCAGTGACAGCTTGACCATGTCTAACTGCATGTGCTATCCAGTGCTGCTTCCAAATGGGACCACAGGTTTAGTGCAGATTCAGAATCTGCCTTTTCCTCCTGTTATTACAGTTTTCAGATATGAGACCAGCTCGACAAGTAAAGCACCAGAATTCTAAATTCAGACAGAAACAAAAATAATTGCTTGAATCGCTTTAGGTTTCTTTTAAAAAAGTATCCGTATTAAAAAGATATCTTTACCTTATTAATACATTTACAGACTTTTAGCCAGAAGGGATAATTCCGTGGAAAAGAACTGCAAAATAATACATAGAAAACTGCAAAGATGAAATTTAAAAAGATGAGAGAATCCTATTTTCTTTGCATTCCTCATTTTGCATCTCACTACCTTGTCAGCTAGAGATGACATTACACTATTCTGGCCACCAGGACTGGCATCCTGGTGGCCTTATCCCAAAATTGGTTTTTATAAGGAAAGCTCCTGCAGCCAGTGTCTTGTTACAGTTACACTGCTTCGGCATTGATCTTCTGTGGTGTAAAATTCCCTTCTAGTTCTTCTTCCTAGTTAAAGCTAGAAAGTGTAATGAAAACGTGACCCAACCCAACTGGACTGTTAACACTGTGTGTCCACTATCCCATTGTGGCTCTCCATGGGCTCGGTCAGGACAGCATCTGGCTGGGCACTGGGGACCAGCCTGCCACAGTGAGACAATGTCAAGTGCCCTCTATTGCATCTCTAAAGTTCTCCTACTGCATTGGTTCAGCTGCTTTGCCTTTACCTCTCCGCCCGGATTTTGTATCTGAGGACAAAATAGGCAATCAGGCGCAGAGAGAAGAAGAAAATCCCAAGAACGATGAAGTCCAGGTAAAGTTTGGCATTTTCTACGTCCAGTTCTTTCAGGATGGCCTCTGATTTTTGGAAGTGGCAGGTGTCATCTTTGTCACAATGCAGATCTTCTCGATCCAGTCCGTAGATGGAGAGGATGACTCCTTCGAACCCGTATCTGGCAAGAGGGAGGAGGGATTACAAGGACAATCCTGATGATCTGGTTGCCAGTGCAACACAAGCCCTGTGAGAGCTCAGCTGAAACGCTGAGGGGTTCAATATTGTTCTGACACATCTGTCTTGGGGCACAGTTCTATCCCTGTTGCCACCAGGCACATCACATGTCAGGGGCCTTTTACGTAAGAGGGAACAAGGGCAGCAGTTTTGCCTTTAACTGCTTCCAGTTAGTGCACAGTGCAATTCCTCCAAAAGAAAAATGTTCAATCAGAAAGCAGCATAATTTCAGCTCGTGTTCAGAAACTCCTCATTTAAAAGTGACATCATTATCTTGCTGCTTTTTTTTTTTGCTTTTTTAAACAAGGGATACAATTATGGCTTGAAGTCAGAAATATGTTGAAGCCAGCATCAATCTAAAATGTCCCTTCTCCTTCTCCTTCCCTGTGCACTAGCAGTTTCAGTGATAGCGTTCCCAGGATCTGCTTTTGCAAGGAGCTAAAACCATCATGGATCTCATGCATATGAAAGCTCCCTCTGGCTTCAGGAGACCCCACACGAGCCAGGCAATGGTTTAAGGCCTCACCTTGAATACTAAGTATTAATTCAGGGGGTGCCATCTCATTATCTTTGACAGGAATCTGTGTAGGACCTCACTTGGCAACAAAGAGGATTTTTTTTGGCCTGGGATTTCTTAGTAATAGTGCAGCTCAGGCAGGGTGGGCAAATGGGGAATGGGAAAATTCCCCTCTCCTAATTTCAGCTATTAACATTTCAGTGTCTAGTCTAAACTATCCCTCCAGAGGTTTCCTGGTGGGAACTGTCCCATCCTAAGACAGCTGTATCAGACACAGACAGCATATAAAGTGCCTATGGATCTTAAAGCAGCAGTTTAAATTAGAGGTGACACAAATCCTATGCCTCTTGTGGCAGTGCTACTGCAAAACTGAAAAACAGGCCTTTAGCCAACAGACCTATCTAGGATACAGCAGTGAATTATACAACATTTTCTTCCAAAATGAGGTGCTAGCATCAATTTCTCAGCTGGTGATGTCCCTATTATTTCATAAATACACTACTGCAAAATCCAGGAAAATTTTCATGCTGTGCAATCCCACTGAACTCAAAGGGACTGACACAGACTTGGGGCCAGCAGCCTGCTCCTATTTATTTCACAACACATACAACTTAAAATGCAGTGAGATAATGTGCTTCACATCACATGTGTGAGTGTGTTTATACTCTAAAAGAACACGCTGTGAACAGTCTCCTTGGCACCCAAAATAACCAAACAAGCCAAGGCAAACAAACAGCATTTCCAGATGGGAGGGTGGAGGCCTCCCCAGCAGTACCTGACATAGGAAATGTAGGACATCCACTGGAGGTATGTTGGGATGGTATCAAAGCTGACAAAAAACCCAGAGAACAGAAGGACTGGGATGGCAGTTACTGGGCCCACAAAAGTTGCCACCTGTGAAGAGAAGGAATAGAGAGTCTCTTGTCAGAAAGGCAGAGAAAAAGTAAAAATTAACTTACTCTTAGGAATAATTCTACTCCTCCGAATTATCACAGTCTGAAATACTAAAAAAATGCTGATTTATCTTTTTTTCTTGTGAGATTTTTTGTGAGGGGAAGAGCAGAAGCACAGGGATCAGGCAGTAAGGCTATGCTGGTCTCCACAGGGTGGCACAGAGAGGGAATCAAGTGTTCTTACTGCAGAAATCTTGACAGCATCAATGCATATTGGTCAAGCATCAATGCATACTGAGGTCAGAATCATCTGCTCTGCTCTGGAATGGGCACCTCAGCACATCTCCTGCCAGGAGGTACATGGCCAGCTTCCAGTCATGCCAACAGCTGCCACTCTCCCTTCTTTTCCAGAAATCTGGGGTATGAGCAAGCCTTTTCCAATCTTTCCTTCTACAGCTTTTTTGGATGTGCATGGAAGAACCTTCTCCTGAGCTACTGTGGAAAACTTCCAGTTTGTGGGGATGCAGAAACACATCAGTCCTGCAGCTTCCAGGACCTGCTCAGGCTGGGACTGACAGCAAGTGACAATCCACCCACACAGGGGCAGGCACAGCCCCTTCAGGTGGGGCAGGAACTTCAGAACCCCACATCCAGGGCACATCTGTGCTCTGACCTGAGTGGGGAGCACCAAGAGCTCTACTACAGCAAGAAACTTTCTGCCTGTCATGATGCCTTGGGAAGGCTGCCCTGGAACAGAGACTGGACTGAGCTGGAGAATAAAGCAGGTATTTATTGAAAGACCTCTAAGGGTACACCTTGGGCAGGACAAGAGCCTGGCCAGGGCTACACCCAAGGTGGACCCAAAATGGTCACAAAATGGACGAACAGTCATGAGGTCTCACACTTTTATAAGTTTTAGTCCATTTGAATTTTGGGGTTTAATTGTCCAATTACAGCTTTGGGTTGTGAGGTCCCATCCTTCTTGTTTTCTCTCTTCAGTCCACTGTTTTTTGTGCTTTTGAGCCTGAAAATTGTTCTCATTGTCGTTGGTCTTCAGCAGGAAAAGGATTTGTTTTGTGTCCCTACTCTGTGAAGAGAGCTTACTAACACTTAACACGAGGTTGAGAACTGCACCCCTGGGCAGCACAGAATCTGAAAAACACGAAAGCTCAAACTTAAGGCATCAGCCACCTCTCAACAAACATCTTGGGGACACAGCAGCAGTGACAGGGAGCAGAATTAGGACACAGCAGAGCTCTCACAAGACACCATCAGTACCTGGAGGGACGTGGAGGCTGCACCTATGAGCAGGCCCAGAGACTGAGCCACCAGGGATGTCATGGTGCCCAGGGCTGCGAAGAGGACGAAGCGGAGCGCGTCGGAGGGCTGGGAGGTCATCCAGTACACGATGCTGCAGTAGGCCACAGGGAACATGATCTGCAAGGGCAAGCACTGGGAGTTAGCCCCTGACAGCCACCCATCACTGCTGCTCTGAGACAGAAATGTGGGGGGTTCTAATCTCAGCCTTCCCATTACATGACAGGCGTGTGAGACCTGCCTTTCTGCTTTCTACACCTGAAAACAGATTCTGCTCCCATCCCTTCGTGATTCCCCTCCTGCAAATAAGCAAAGTGGTCATGTGTTTATTCAAAGGTCACAGCTTTTGTGAAGTCCTGCAATCTCAGGGTGCTTCTGATTCATCCCTGAAGCTTCACCAGACACAGATGGACATTTTCCCCACTATTCCAATGGATAAAATACCAGCACTAATCTTCTTGGCAAGTGGGATTGTCATTCATGAACTTAAGTGGTTCTGTTTCATTGAAGAGTCGAGCATGTACCTGAAAAGGAACATCAGCCATGGTTTTGGCGAGGTAATAGGCTTTCAGGCTGTACCAGTAGTTCAGATGCTCTCTGAGAAACACTCCCATCTCAAGGGGAACTGCAGAGAACACAAATTATTCAGTTAGACTGGCAGGGTGCATTACTGCTGCACATAATAACAGCATCTAATGGTTCATCCACATCTAATCCTGCACTGCTGCAGTCCCAGGGTGGGACTGAAACTCTCAGGTCTTTGACAGAGCAGAAGAAGTTTCAGGGATTTATAATGAACTCTCAGAGGTCAGGCCCTAGAGCTGCTCACTGTTGAGACCATGGACCAGTCTACTCAGGTGAGCTGAACCTCCCTGAAAGAGGATTTTTCAATTAAAAGTAGTGTCAAAACTTAAAGAACTTGGTTATTCCTTTTGATCCAACAGGGAATCCAAAAGTAAGTATGAAACAGTCCATTCTACAGGAGCTTGCTTCTGACACCACACGAATAAGCTGATTTTATGCAGGAGTCATAGCTTGGAAGCCCCAGAGAAATGATTCCATCCTCCCTAAGTCCAACCATAAGCTCTGGGCATGGCTGAGATGCACTGGGATAAAGAGAAATTCCAGTCCAGGACTGTAACACTGAACTCATGCTGCTGTGCTGAAAAACACTGGGAAAACTGGGAGGGAGAAGTGTCAGTGGCCAAGCCTGGTTCTGCTTGCACCACAGTGCTTCTGTGGGTGCAAGATTTATCCCCCCACCTGCCTCAGGAGCAGAATCACAGGCCAAATGCTGTCTTGCACAAAACCAGCCACATTCCTACAGCCTCCCACCCCCTCACTCCCCTCCCTGTGCTGTGACACAGTGCCCAGTGCTCACAGGTGAGGACGGTCGGCATGAGAGCAGCAAACATGAGGAACAACATGGAAAAAAAGAGGAATCCCGAGTTGCTGAGGACTTTCTTGGCTTCATTTCCAATGCCCAGGTAGAGCAACCCAATGAGCAGCCCAATGCCAATGTGTGAGGTGATCCGCAAGTGCGTCAGGACCTGGGAAAAGCAAAGAGTGGCACCCATCAGAAAGGCTCAAAAACAGTGACAGTGTGGCTGAAATCACACAGAGTGCAGGAAAGGAGCCCTTATGTCCAGAAAATCTTATCTAGAAATCAGTGAATGGTTTGGGTTGCAAGGGGTCTTAAAGATCATCTAGTTCCAGCTGGCCTGCCATGACAAATGTTAATTTCCTACTGGGTAAGAAAAATTATGAGCTCCCCATGGACATTTCTTCCAGGTAATACAGGTGGGAACTGCAAATGCTGCAACCTGAAATCTCACTCTCTGACAATATCATGGAGCCACTGGCTCTTATTCATCAGGGGAATGACACTTTCTGACTAAAAGATAAATTTCCCCAGAGCAGAAGAGAAGCAGAAAAGGCATTTCAGGCTTGTATAGACCAAAGTAACTCCATCAGGAACAAATTAGCTTTCTGTGCCTACTCTGCAACACAGTATTTCCACAAGAGGCTTGGAAGAACAAAAGAAAAAATAACGTTGGGAACAAATGCAAGCCTTCAGAGTCGAGCAGGAAAAAATATATTAAAAGCAACATTGTCCTTCAATCTATGCATCAGCAAATCTGTTACAGTTTCTCCTGAATCTTAATTCATTAACTTAATTAATCCTCGTTGACAAATGCACTTATAAAAAGCAGGAAGGGAGAACAAGTTATGGCAAAGAAGCAAACTTTTAATCTACAGATATTCAATTTCCAAAAATGAAGACTTTAAGTAGTAACTTCACATCACACTGAAATTATTATCTCCACCACCCTCAATTTTCTGGAAAACCTAATTTTGTGACACAGCACTACAACATCCCACTTACTTTTCAGCAGGATTAATAACTGTGTAAGGGACCTGCCAGCACAGAGGGGATTTAAACTTTGGGTTTTTAGGCCAGGTGCTTCTGAGTGCCGCGTAAAAAGCTGTCGTTCACAATGAAGGTGGTAGAGTTAACAGCAAGACTGAAATATCAGCCTTTTCCCTTTGGAATTCTGTGATAATTCATGGGTGGGCTGCTGGACAGGGCCCTTGAGGTGAGTTACACTGCCTCACACCCAGCTGAACAGAAGTTATCACAAAGCCATTCCTACCGAGTCCCTCATGATGGTGAGGAAAGTCCTTTTGAAGAGGATGCAGAACTGGGTCAGGCAGCTGGCAGAGAAGCTGTGGCAGCCTTCTGTGGAGGAGGAGTCCTGCAGAAACACACCACAGAATAAACTCCTTCCTCGGCAGTATCTGGCTTGGTTTTCATTCACAAAAGCCCACTCCCATCAGCTGAGCGTGCCCAGAGACTCCCCCACTGCCCAAGGGTTTAAATCCCCTCCCTCCCCTGCAGCCCTGTGAGCTGAGGTGCACAAAATACCTCCTCAGAGGGCCGGTGCCACAGGAAGGGGTTCAGCTCGTTCTCCCCAGCCACGTCTCTCTTGTAGTCCGTGTCACAAATCCTCTCCCTCACAGCCCTGACCAGGCGGCTGCTCTGGTCCCCGTATTCACCAGAGGCCACCTCCATCACTGCAAAAACAGGAGGTTTCTGTCACTGCTCTGCACTGCTGGCCAGCTGCAAGCCTTGTTATTAAACCCCCTTGATGCTGCAGCGCTGGCAAAACCAGATTTTTTTACGTAGTACTGGATTTGAAATGCCATGTGTGAATTCATGTCTATACGAACAACATTTAAATGCATCTTTCCATAAATCTCCAGAGAGAGTTCTTCACCCTGAAGTTATATGAGCCAGTTCAGTGGAAAGGCAGTGAATACAGGTAACAATTTTTTGTGGCATTTTCCTTTTTTTTTGCATTAGGAAACAACCCTGAAAAAAACCCCAACGCTCTAACCTGTACAATACCACAGTGGTATTGCTCAAGATAAAAAGAAAACAAGCAGAATTCTGGAGCCACTTAAAAAAGCTAATAATATTAGTTCCTATAAAACACTAAAGAATATGCTTTATCTTTCATTTCCTGAACATGGACTTCCAACAGAGAGAAATATTCACTAAATTGTACCACTAGATGGCATTCAAATTACTGAGGAAAAAAAAATCTGATTAATTTTATTTTGAATTTTGGTTCAAATACGGATGAAGTACTTAAGAATATATATACAGAAGTATAAATCACACCATGGTGTCATCCCTTTACCCAGAAGGTGATGATAAAATACAAAATTCAAGCAGTCCTTACCAAAATCTGCTGGGTTGTGGTAGGTTGGACAATTCAACCCCAAATCTCTCAAGTAAGGGACGAGGTTTGTTACCTTCCCACGGTAAATGCACTGACCTTGACTTAGAACATAGAGCTGGAAAACAAGAAGAAAAAAAAATAGAAGAAAAAGAAAGAAGAAAAAAATGTGAAGTAGTATCAAACTATTTGAACCTGTTGCCTTAATAACATCTCCTTGTCCCTGTGGGAGGAACACCTTGGGAAGATCTGTCACCACTTGAAATTAACTTTGCATGGAATTGCAACTAATGGAAAATTTAATGCCTGGAGTTTGAATTCTGCACGCACTGCCTGCAGGACTTCAAATAGATTAACACAGAAACACACTAATTCCAGCCTTTGGCACATGCTGAAAATAGGCAAGGAGCTGGAGAGCCAAGCCATCTAATTTCCACACATTATGAATATTTTGGGCTGGGAGACAAGGCTGGTGAATGCAGGGATGGAAGGAGAGCTGGGACAGCACAGCAAACAGCTCCAACACTCTCACTTTTAGCCACAATATTGACTTTAAATAAACCTCCCTGCCAGACTGGCAATCTGCAAGAGTTTGTCCACCTGTGGAGGTTTTCTCTCAGCTCTCACAGGACTAATCTAAATGCTCCAACAAGACTAAAATACATTTTTATCTAATCTAAACACACGTGGTCCACATGCTATTGTTAGCTTGGAGAAAAGCTCTCCAATTGGCTTAATCTGAATTAGATCTCAGCACTAAATTCGATTATTATCATTATTTCATGTGAATCAACTCTTCTCAATCTACACCCATGTATCTAGGATGAGAATATTTGTTTGCAACATTGCAGACACTGACACTGCAGCTCTCCTGCTTTTATATTGCTCTGATTTACTTCAGTGACAGCCCTGTGCACAGGAGCAGTGCTGGGTGAAGGCATGGTAATCACCAGTGAAATAATCATGATTTCACAAACCTAACAGCAAGATTCTTCACAAACATGACACATAAATAAAGGAAACAGGCAGAGAAGAAGGAAAAAAACGTAATTAAAAATATATTTTTTGCTGTTATTCATTTAATTTCTTTATATGATTTGTAGCCATCAACTAGATGGCTCAATCATGTTTCTTGATTAAAGAGTGAAGCCTTGAAAGCATAACCACCCTAAATTACACACGGAGAGAAAGTCTGAGAGTAATACCTGATCAAAGAGCTCAAACAGCTTTGCACTGGGCTGGTGAATCGTGCAGATGATGGACCTGCCACCCTGGGCCAAAGCCTTCATCAGAGAGACCACCTGAAAACAGGATGCACTATCCAAGCCACTGGAAAAAAACCAAACAAGTTTGTTATCCATAGGCACCACTCAAAACCAGCACGTGTGTTTGCTACTTGGTCTCCCATTATTATCCTTTTACAATTTTTCTCTGTAGCAGTTTCATTTTATCATATGCCAGCCTTATGCTTGTATTTCTCCATCAGGCTTTTAATTAAGTTGGAAGCATGCCTGAGAATGAGAAAAAAATATTCTCAAAGCTGCCTTAAGGGACTTCAACATTTGAGGGCTGCAGATTTAAATGCTCCTAACTTTAATGAATAGATACATATTCATAGCTTTCCCAGCCTCCTCCCAGACTGATCACATTCATTACCAAAAGTCACATTTTAAAATGTTTATAGTCAAGCTGTCTTTGCTTGAAAAAGAAAGTCCATGCCACAATATTTTCCTCTCTCTTTTCCTCCCCCCTGCAGTTTGTGTCAGCTTTAAATACTATTTACAGCCCCACAGTCCAGCAGTTACAGGAGTGACCCCAAGGCACCAAGAACCCAAAGCAAATTATTTCTTGGCCTTACTCAGTGCTTGCAGGCAACACAAAATAAACCTTTTTCCAAGGGTTTAGAGGTGAATAACTTTTCTGTAGCTCTGTTCTGTTGGAACTCTGGGCACTGAGAATTTTAGACTTTCTGTGCTGACAGGCTCTGACCTCCAAGCAAACCCTGCATTAACCTGAGGCTGTAAAGAAGGCTTCCAAAATTGA
>VZUA01038414.1:22274-41061 GCA_013401035.1 Horornis vulcanius
TAAATTGAAAAAGGTTCTCTTTCGTGTTATGCAGCATGTATTTGAATGGGTTGGATGTGAACATTTACAGTGCTATGAAAATAAGCATTGTGTGACTGAAAACAGTTTTAACTGCATTCCCCATCTCTTTTACAGGTAACTTGAAGACAATTTCTTTAAATTCTTCACAGAAAAAGGAGAGAGAAACAAAACTCTTAAGAGGAGGTGAAGATTAGTAGTAGCAGATACAGGAGTACTTGGAAGGATGGAATTTATCGTAGCTCTTTTGACTCCCACAGCTTTTAAGAATTTATTCTCACATGAAGAGGACTGGTCCAGTGGTCGTTGGGCAAACTGAGGGCTATCAGAAAACCTGCATGCCACAGATTTCCTGTTCGATGCTGGGCAAGTGTACCATTCCCTTCTTTTAGGTTATCTGTATGTGGTTTGGTACTTTCCATCCAGAAGGACAAAGCAAAGAATGCAAACTGACCTGATAGCAGAGGCCATCTCTGTTTAGGCAGATGGAATCCATTGTCTGTCTTGCAGAGGCATTGTGTTGATTTAAAAATGCAGCATAGCAGAGAAGTTAAATTCTTTTGCAAAGTGAGGACATTCTATTTTTCCTGTAAAACCAATATGAACAACCGCAGTTTCCCAATCTCCCATTACTGAAACAGAGAGAAGCCTCCCTAAAGGGCTTGTGAAAGACCTCCACGGATCGTTTGGGTATAAACAGATAGTATCTTTGTACCTAGTGGTTGCTTATGTATAAAAACGAGATCACAAGCTTTTAGACTTTGGCCTTTCTGGAAGCAACTGCAAAAAGTTCAGGGAGTTAATCTCATTTTCTGACTGGAATAGTGAATTTAAGGTTAAGGAGATTAGCTGCAATGTATGTTCCCAGGAAGAGCTACTGACAGCTCTAGTAGAAGCTGAAAGAAGAAGGTTTTACATCCAAGACAGAGAAAAAAATAGAGGAAAGGCAAGGCAAAAAAAGTAGAAAAAAAATAGACAAGAGGTAAAAGAGAAAATAGAAAAGGGAAGGAAAAAGAAGAAACAAGGAAAAAAGGAAAACAGAAAAGAGAAGAGAGAAGAAAGAGAAAAGAGATGATAAAACATATGAGAAATTATAGGAGAAGAAATAAAAGTGGAAAAGGGATAGAATGGGATGGAAGGGAATGGCCTTGGTATACTGCGAAAATCTGTCATAAACACATTGCTGCAATGGATCCTTGTGGTAGGTCAAATAATGACACATGGCTTTAAAGGTGTGGTGAATGATCCCAGCTGTGAAAAGGCAGAGAGCACTAGCAGTGACCTGGGCTAGCCTTGTGGAGAAATTTTAGTAGGGTTGCAGGAACGCCTTAGGCACTGCTTTATTTGGTCACTGGAGTATGCCTGGTGGTTACCAAGCAGAGGGGTGAAATTACATGGGGGAGGAGAGACACATGGACAGACCATCAAGCATAGTTACCTCTACAACCGGAGCAGGGAGGAATCCAGGGATGTCTAACTGTAAATGAATTTGAACACATTGGAAAGTGTGTTCAAATTACCTAGGCAATTATTCCAAATCTGTTCCCTGATCTGGAGATATGTGCTCACTGCTTTCTCCGTTAGATAGTTTCTCTAGAAGGGTGGACAAGAGACTTTGCCCTTTAAAAAGCAGAAGGTAACACTGTGTTGTTTTTCATATTCCTCACTCTGCAAAATTTCAAATGAGGGGCCTGATCCCATGCCAAATAGAGCACATGGAATTACTTCCTTGCCTTTGATACATTCTGGCTCAGCATTTAATTAATAGTCCTGATTTTATAAAGTTTTTGGTTTTGAACTTTTCACTCCACTTTCCCAGATAGAAAAATGGAATCCACGCTTACCTCATTAATTTCAGATGGTTTGTTTCTGCTTTCAAGGTGTGTGTGTGGAGCACTCTAAACTTCCTGGACACAAATAAACACTAAATCTGTCTACACTTAAAAGTAGATCTCAATAATGCCAAACTTTTTGAAAGTGAGCTTCAATCTGATTTTATTTGTAATGCTCATATGCATTCCAGGAAATATTGACATATTTGAACTTCAGAAGAACATATAGCAATGAGAAGTGGATTGAAATCTTGCACGTTCAAATACAGAAGAAATTTAAAACTGCTGAAGACATGCTGTCAAATGACACCTGTCATTTGAACCTTGCTGCTTAGTTACTGAAATCAGCCATTCAGAGCAAAACAAAACAAAAAGTCCATTTGATTTCAGCAAATATCCAGGTTTGCAATCTGCACTCAAAGTGAAAAATGAAGAGTAATTAAATGATCTACACAGTCACGTCAAACCATACAGTTTAAGTGTTCAGCTTCCATGAAGTCAGAGTGGAAATGCAACTGCTTCCAAAGATAGAAAAATCAGGAACTCAGGGTGTTGTTCAAATTTAATGTCAGTAACTTATCTTTAGCCCACCATGCTCAAATCTTAATTTTCCCATTTAAAGTCCTGAAGAGACTGAAAGTATGTGAAAGTGTATTTAGGCTCAAAAGATACTTTTTTTAGACATCACCATCTGAAAAATATCCTCGCTTTCACATCTCCAGACTACGGCGCCAATACAAAGGGGATTTGCACGGAAAGAGCAGCTGTCTGTGGGTGCACCAGCAATGGACTTGCAGTTTGACTCCTTTGAGAGTAAGTTCAAAACAGAGCAGGAAGGCAGAGGTGAGGGTGTCTGTGGTGTCCTCCCCTCTCCTGCAAGGAAGGCAGTGGTGAGCACTGCAGGGAGGAGGGGCACACAGCACGGTGTGTCAGCAGCCAGCTGCAGTCACAGACCTTACCCCTGCTGAGAAGTAGGTCTGCAGGGAGGATTCGGTGCAGGCCTGGGGTGGAGGAATAACAATTTGTAGGACCCAGTGGAGGGAGGTCTTTTAAGATATTTGGAAATTGAAATTTGGGGTTGTTCCTCTCTTGGAAAGGGATGAATCTGGTGCAGCCAAGATGCCTTTAAAAGCAAGGCAGGGAGGAGGGAAAACTTCTAGGCTGTGGAGCTGGGTAGGTCCTGCTGGCTGTTAGCGGTATGGTTTGGGTCACTCTGTCATGCCAAATCTGCAAGTGCCCGCCTATGGGAGAGAAAGCCAGCAAAACTGCCAAAGCATTAACAGCACTGCAGTTCTGTAAGTGTAATAAGACCAGGGTACAACGACAAGTCTCACCTGACTTTTATGTTCAGAAATTTATGGCAGGTAATCTGAGGGCATAAAAGGGTATCCCCTGAGTTCTTTGCTGACTGACTTCTCCCAGGATTTCTCATTATCACACTTCCTCCTCTTGTTCTCTGGTTTATCCAGTTGCTTTGCAATGTCTGGGCGAAGACTGCTCTTGCACAGACATTCCTGTGTGTTTGATGAGAATAATGAGGTACTGATTTTACTTGGATGTTACAGTGATATGAATAAGTAGTCTTTTCTCATAGCTATAAGTTTTGAGGAAAGTAGCTGTCTTTCTTGTTGTGCTTTTGGAATTTGTCACCACGAAAGTATCTGATTTCTTCTATCACTGTGGGTTTGGGCTATACTCAAAATGCCTGGCTTATTTTTTTCCTTTTTTTTCTTTTTGCTTTTGTTCCTATTTCAGATCGTCAACTCTTAAAACTGCCTTACACTTATCCCTCACATTTCAGACTTTCCCCCACCCTATGAATGTTTTCAGTTGTCAAAAGAAGAAATGTGATAATTTGGAAGGTTCACAGAAAGCATGTTTTGTGATTATTGTTCTTGTGATCTGTCCAATGTAAACTGCCTTAGAAAAACTCCATTCCAGCTACTCTAATTCACTTTTGCAGAATACTGGATTTGAAGTTAGCTAAAGAGAAGGGCTTTTCTTTTAATGGGTACTCTGAGATGAATGCAGCTTAACTGTTTGGTTTCTGTCCTGACTTTTAGCTCTGCCTCATGGTGCTCGGAGGGCATCCTGTGTGGTTAACTTAAAACTAACCTTCCTTTGACACTTTTTTATTGCTGAAAAGGAGCAAATATGCCTCTTCCAGTACTTCAACTGCTGTGGTAGTGCAATATGCGGGTGCCCTGTCTAAGTCTAATTCCTCATCCCTAGTGAGATCTAAAATAGTGACAAAGAATAGTGTGTCATCCAGCTGCTGCATTCAGGGAACAACTGTCTATGCAGATTTGAGAGGGAGATTCCCACAGAGCCTCTGCGCACAGTTGTGTTGCAACTGGAAGCACTGGTCGTACCTGGGAGCACAGTCCCAAGAGGAGATCTGTACCACACAGCTCAGCTTTCTGATGGTGGAATGACACCAGTACACACCAGCTGGGAATACAGCCTGGTTTCATGTTCCAGCTCACTTCAGAGCTCTTACACTCAGTGTTTACAAGGTTGCTGATGCTTGCAAAGGCAAAGCTATGTTCCCACATCTGACTTTTTCTCACTGATCCAGCAGAATTGCTGAACAATTTCTGGGGTGTATGCCAACTTGATAGGAAAGAATTGCCCTGACTCCCTCTCTTTTTGTTTATTCTGTTACTGTGGCCCCCTGGCAGCAGTCGTTTCAGGACTTTTCTAAAATAACAGGACATTTGTTTTGCTAATTCTGTAACTTCTTTAACTCTTGCCAAATCAGAGCAGAGGTGGTGGGGAACTTAACTGAGTCTAGTTCTTCAAACTGATCACTCCAGTAGCTGGACTTGTGCTTTCCATTTTCTTCTGGAAATTGAAGAGATCGTGCTTATTTGGCCCTTCCACTGTATGGGAGGAACCAGGCCCAAGAGGGCCCATCCATGGTACTGATGGGAGTGTGCAGCAGGGCTCTTCTGTGCAGACAGTGGGCTAGTTGATGCACTAGTTGATGACTAGTGGGCTGTAACTCATAGTTTGGTAAATGTCATGGCACCACTCACCAGTAGACAGCAATGTCCTATCTTTCAATACTGCTTCTTAGGTGTTGAAGGATGTAAATTTAACCTCCCAGTGAAACATAGCCAAAACCATGTTGTTTAAGAGTACACTTAGACCCAAATGCAGTGGAGTGTGGTCTCAACAGCCATCTTTTCCACTCTGGTGTCATGGCTATACAAGTATCCACCAATGTCAGAGGAACATAGCTGGTGTAAGAGTGATGCTAGAGTGAAGTTGTGCTAGTTCTCTTACTGTAGGACATGCATTTCTGTTTTGAAAACAGATTCCTGGAAGATATCTAAACAGAAGCTGCTGTAACCTGTAGTGAACTTAAATCATGAAACTTTACTCTTCTGAGTTTGTTGTAGATGGCAAAAGTTTTCCTCAAATGAAGCAGTGGTTTTGTGTGGTTGCATGGCAGGTAACAGCAGTATAACAAAGTAATCAGACTTTGAAAACCTTTCTGATTCAGTTCAGTATCTTGTTACTCTCTCTGATGCATCTGTTAACTTTCAGAAAGCTACGTGGGTGTTTAGAAAAATAAGGTGCTCTACATTAAACACATTCTTTATCTGCCTTAGATAAAGAATGGATTTTGGCAAGAGTTACAGAGGTAGGCAAAAAAATTGCAAGCTGAAATAGGGGGTTAGTGTTTCTTGACCTTCATAAAAAGCAGAAGAAAAAGTTGAGGGTTTTCTTTTTGTTTGTTTGTTTCTTTCTTTCTTTCTTTTTTTAAAATACTGTTCAATACATGCGGTGTAGTTGTCTTTTTTTTAAAAAAAGACTTTTTTTAAAGGAAATCAGCTAATGCTTGAAAAAACTAAATTTGTATTTGGGATTCTGATTTCTGTTTGAGAAAAAATTCCTTAAACTTAATTTCTTGCAGAAAAATCAGAGAAATCAAGAATTATCCTTTAAATCAATATATAAACATGATATTTCTCTTTTTTTCTTGTTATTACCTAGAAATTTGGTGTAGGTTTGGATTATGTGACTTGATTAATTTTTTCTTCTTTTTTTTTCTTGTTACATACTGTTATTAAAATATTTTGGTGCATGCAATTAATCTAGTTCTTCAAGATGAGTAGTGGACTCTTGCTGACTTGAAAATTCTGGAGCTCAAGTTGTCATTTAAGCTCTCTTCATTGGTTGTATGAGTATATGAGTATATGAGTAATTAAACCTCAATTTTTACTTACACATGTGTATTCCATATGTCCCTTAATTTTAACTCATTCTTTTTCATGGTATGTGATACATCAGGTATTCCTCTTATGTGGTGCAGGCTTTAGTATTTCCATCTGTAAAAAGCTCTGGTCAAAGTTCTGCTTCTGTTTTGCAGATAACTGAGCCTCACAGGCCTGTTTGGGACTCAAATAAATATATTTTATGCTAATCTGCATTTAACTGATGTGTCTCTTTGCTTCACTAAAGCATTCAGAGTATCAACTCAGTTTGTGATGGCTTCTGCCATTAGTGTCCTTGATAGGATATTGTGGAGAGGAAAGGTCACTTTTGTGGAGCAAGTGCCCTATGTGCTATGATGCTCTGGGCTACAGAATGTAAGAGAAAGTTATGGGGTGTATCTAGACAGTAGCTACCTAACCTAAAAAGGCTAGATAAATCAACAGCTTTTTGTTTGAATTCAGAGATGAGGCATTTTTACCAATAAAAAAGCCATTAGGTGAAAACTTGGAGTGTTTAAAAGGAAAGTTATGTTCTTGCTGTGAATGTATAAAATCTTACTGAATGACTGAATCAACACATGAATGCTATTTCTCTTCTATATTAATTAAGTAGTGTAAGAAATAAAATTCACCCAGAAAGTTTTTTTTTTCTCCTAGCATCAGGTTTGTGTGTTGTTAACAAAGGTCTTTACAAATGTTAATCATTCTCCGATTGCTCACCTAGCCCTGCTAGCTCAGGTCATTCAATTGGTAATTTCCTACCTCAGTCCCATTGTACCCTCTTCCCCCTTGCACAGTTGCTCTTCCCAAGATTCTCCGGGGATTCACGCAAATTTGGGAAAACTCCGTGGAAAAAGAAATAAAACCCTAAAAAACGAGCCAGTGTAGCACGCCGGACTACAAGTGACATCCCAAGCCGGCAGAGCAGAGAGGAACGCCAGGACACCAACAGAGACTCTTTGGTCCCTCACCGTAACTTCAATAGACCTGGACTGGCCAGACACCCTCCAGCTGGAAGCTGATTTGGCACTCCGCTTGCATCTGCGAGGAGGAAGTTCCAGCTCGGCCGTGAGACAAAGCTGCATCCTTCCTCCTGTGCGTCGTCCATCGGGAGCACCGGCAGTGTGCGCGCAGGCCCTGGGCCCCCACCCAGAGCTGATCTTTAATAAAGGCTTAAAAAGGAGAAATGTCTCCTGGCCCTGACTTTTATTTATAACAGTAGCACTTAAACATCACTGGTACTTGACATTTAGGGCCCAGTTTGTAGCAGCATCTGCTGTTAGGTTTGGGAATCTCAGAAATTACGAGTAGCTTATGGCCTGATTTTTATATATATCTTTTAAATATATATATAAAGTGTACATGTGCACATATATAGAATATATATATGTGTGTGTGTTCACATATACATATACGCCCTTAGATATTTGTTTCCATATCTGTAAATATCAGCCTTACCCCAGCTGGCCATCCAGAATTATCATTTGCTTTTAGGAAAATATGGACTGGGTCTTTGGTCCCGTCGCTCCCTTTCAGTGTGCACTGGAGAACCCCCCTGTAAGCAGGCCCCGCAGTTGCTTGTTCTGTCTCCATCTATGCCAGGTATGTAAGCACAAGCCTCATGTTAAGCATGTTTAAGAGATCTTGTTGATTACAACGGGAGTGCTCCCACAGCTTATAGCTGTTCAAATGTTTACATACCTAGCCTGCTCTGGTCCTATATAAAGATCTGTCTCCTTTTCCCTGCAAAGCCTTTTCTGTCTGCTGCTTTGAAATTTCCCATGCTTTGCGCTTTCCCCTGGCTGGAGGGAGGCTGCCCAGATCCTTACTAGGAGAAGTCCTTTTGTCAGAGGTTTGAAGGCTGCAGCTTGCCGGAAATTTAAAGGCCGGTTGAAACAACAATGCATGAATCAGTAAACAAGCACATGCTGGTAATGGGCTTCATGTTACTGGAGAGCCTTTTGCCTCTGTAAAGTTTGTCAGGATTCTCTATTTTGGATTTGTCCCTTATTTCCCTGCTGTCTCAGAGAACAGCCTCACATACGGATCTGTTCCAGCTCCTGAATATTCTGTGATTATTTAATCACAATAACTACATACTTAAAAAAGAAGAAATACACTTTGTGTGCATCATTGTGGTTCTCAGAGAAGGTTGAATGTTGGGGCCATAAGTAAAAACACCTCTACTTGCAACAGACATTCATACATGTGAATATGAAGATGCATGTATAGTATATATGTAAAATGAATGTACACATACAAAGATATCATCCTTTCCAAATAGGTTTTCCTTTCAAAATAGGTTTTCCTTCCAGAAGCTGTAATAACAGGAAGACCAAAGAAAGGAATAACTTGCTGTTTATTCCAGGCTGTGAATGCTTTTACGTTGGTGAAAAACAAGCCCGGCCTTCAGTCAGTCCTTCCTTCACTTATTCTGTTTACTTGAATATTACATTGTTGCTCTATAGAAGGAAAAGTAACCTCTGAAAAGAGTCTTTTCTGGGCTCAAAAGATTTATGCTCTGCTTTGTTGATGTTTTGCACTAGCACTTATGTCAGTCCTGCTCCTAAACTGAGTGTGGTAATGATCCTTTGATACATTTTGAAGTGACTTTTGCTAGCTTAGCCTTTTTTTAAAAAAGTACATATGTAATAGCTGTACTGTCTTAAAAAAAGTACCTTGCTGTTCATGTGCTGTAACAGAATATGCAGTCAATGTTTACTTTCTATCAAGCAACTTCGGTGTGCAACAGACTTTTATGAACCCAAGTCTAATTTTAATGGCTGTGATACCGCCCATGATGAAGGCCCTGATTCTGCTACGCAGCTGGACATGTGCTCATTTTGGGTCTTTAGTACTTGTCAGAGCACTGAAATGCCAAGAGATTGCACTCAGTGATTTCGTGTGCCAGAATTAATGGCATGTGGAAGTGGCAGGCATACACTTATTTCCAGAGTTCCCCTTGAAGCACACATTGGAACTATATCTACTCAGGAAATGTCAGTGATGTGGCTGCGAGCAGGGGTGTAATGGAAAGAAGATCATGAGGAAGATGCCAGGTGAGACCACACTTCCACAATGGGTAATCAGACCTTCCAGAGCACCATAATTACTGTTAAAGACTATTTGTCTTTAATTAATGTTCATGTGGTGTTTTTTGTATTCTCTAAATCCACAGTGCACTACTGAGAATAGTGGATTCATTAGCATGTATTTTTCTTAAAGAATTTGTATCACTGCATCTATGTTAGCTGCCCTGGTCAATAGTTTTCCCTTCTACTGTACACAGTAACCAGTCTGTGCTGGGAATTGAACCATGTCTCATTTTATTCCTAAAATTACAGTGGGTTTGTGGTTAAAGGAATATCCATAGGCATTCCTTTAGAGCAATGCTTATGCTTGCAATGGAAAACTGGCACCCTGGGTTTTGTGGTAGGAGACTGCTATTGAGGAGGTATCTTTTGAAGAGTTATGAATGCTTCCAGCACACAAGTGCAACTCAGCTTCACTGGGACCTAATGCTTTGGAATAAGTCTAGGGCTGCATGTAGATAGGGCTGACAGACAAATGCAAGTGAACACATCAGTGAACAGGTAGTGACAGCTTCAATCTCTTTCAATGAGTGATGACCAGTCCTGTTGGCAGAGAGCAACAGCAGCATCTGACAGGTCAGAGAAAAAAAAAAAATTCAAATAGTGCATCTGTACTACAGGTTTCCTATATGACCTTGAGCAAGCTTAGGTCACTCCCTGATTTGGGTCTGTATTACTAGAAGCAAAAAAAATATCTCCTGTATCTCCTATGTTTATATGGTGAGTGATTCGGGATGGAACACTCTCACTATACCACTGTGCAGCACATAACACAGGGGAGTTTTAAGCAACTAATATAAATAAGAGAAGTTCTTCTTCCAGCTCAAGGGATAACAAAACCTTTAGAAATCTAGCTTGTTTAAATGAAGATAAACAGATTTGATTTGGTATGATAACTATTGGTGTGGCAACTATCTGTCACTACTACTGCAAAACAGAGTCTTTTATCTGTGTGGAAAAAACAGATATTTTTTATAAAAAAGACTTATTTTTTATAAAAAAAAAGGGTTATTAAGAATATTGTTCAAGCCTTAGACTGCTTTTCTGGTATATTTCTTATAAACCAGTAGCCATACCCACTGACATGCTATTCAACCTTCTTGCCCCTTTCAAGACAAAGAACACTAGAAAACTGAGCCTACTTACAGTAAATTGGACATCCCAAGATTACCTGGTGCCTCCCTTCCCTTCCTGCTTTTCGCTTATTCTACTGAAAAAAGGAACACCAATATTGTTTTATGAACCGTTATAAGACATGTACACTTACTTTAAAGGCATGTTCAATTTTTACTGAGCCTGTATTTATCATTTGAGTACATTTAGGCTCTTTATCATAATGACTTTTAGAACAAAACTACATCCTCATAACAAAACACAACTTAGAAGCTTTCAATACAAAAACCAGTTACGGTAGAATGGTTTGGGTTGGAAGGGACCCTTAAATGTCATGTAGTCCAACCCTCTCACAATACCTAGCCTAATGAGGTAGCTCTGTTCAACCTGACCTTTGGTGTTTCCAGGGATGGCATATCTACTACCTCTCTGGGCAACCTGTCCCTGTCTTTCATCATCCTCATTATAAAAAATTTCTTCAATATATCTTATCTAAATCTACCCTAGTTTAGTCTAAAACAATTGTCCCATGCCCCTCTAAAATGGTAGTCCCTTGTCCCTTTGAAACATGCTCTAATAAAAGGTCAGTCCCCAACTTTCTTAAAAGCCTTAAAGTACAGAAAGCTGCAATAAAGTCTCTCTGGTACCTTCTCTTGCTCTGGGCTGAACAACCACAAGTCTCTCAGCCTTTCTGTGCAGGAGAGGTGCTCCAGCCCTCTAATCATCCTCAATGGGAACAGGTGAATGAGATCCACTGTCTTTCCTATACTGAGGATCTCAGAGATGGGTGCAGCACTCCAGGTGGGATCTCATCAGAGCAGAGCAGAATGGCAGAATAACCTCCCTCACCCTGTTGACCAAGCTGCTTTTGCTGTAGCCCAGGACACGCCTGGATTTCTGCTCTGCAAACCCGCATTGCCGGGTCATGTGCAGGTTTTCTTCCACCAACACCTTCAAGTTCTTCTCCATCTCTTTATCCCTCAGCCTACATTGATGCCAGGGGTTGGCCTGGCCCAGGCTGAAGACCTTGCGCTGGGCCTTGTTGAACATTGAAGTTGACGTGATCCCACTTCTTGAGCTTTTCCAGGGTTCCCTAAGTGGCATCCTGTCTCTCAGCTGTGTTTACTGCACCATTCAGCTTGGAGTCATCAAGTTTTACCCAATAGTTAGCCAGAATTATAAGTAGCCATAATACAATGAACCTAATACCTAGGACCTGGATTCAGATTCTGCTCTTCTCAGTGGAGATGCCCATATGCATAAGAGTGGTAGATGAGGCAGCTGAAAGCATTTCTAACCCTCTATGCAGTTTGGCTCTTGTTAGTGCTGCTTAAAAATTATAACCATGGTGCTGCAAAAACTCCACACTTCATGGCAGCGATCTGTGCCATAACTATCATTTTTGAGTTGCAATTGTGCTGTGGTGGAGGAGGAAGTTGGGAAAGCTGGTTGGTGAGTCATTATAAGATAGAGTGGAACAAGTGCCAGAGATCAGATTAGCTCAGAATCTGAACCATCTTAATCAAGCACATTAAAATACTTCAGCAGCACTTTTCTCTCTTAGCATAAATTTTATAAAACTTGACTGAGTATCAGTAGCGACTGCTTAGAGTGATTTACTATTGGGACTTTTTTGCTTTTAAGTGTTTGTTGTTGTTTGGTATGGCGTTTTTTGTAGTTTTATCTGTTTGTTTTTGAGGGGCGGATGGTATCCTCTGAAGATGGGAGAGGAAAGTTGAAGGACATCAAAAATCTCACACAGGCCTTTTAATTTCACTGTCTTATCCAGGAAGGGGAAAGCATATGTTTTCGTACACTTGTCAATAAAAAGCCCTAAAATGGATGGATAATCTTTTATAATATTGACTCTAAGGAGATAAAAGAAGGCAGATACCTATTTCTCCTAGATGGAAATTTACACTTCAAGCCATGATGGTAGGCATGTTGCAGGTATTGGATGTTGTTGTAGGACACGCAATGAACACACTCACATGCAAACCATCAGGATAGGAAAGGAAGAAGGAAGTTTATTTGTTCAGTTTATATAGATTTTGGACAATGACCAGGGATTGGACGATGAAGGTTGCTACCTCTCCAACTACACTGGTCAAACTAGAAGTCTATCAAGTTTCTCCTCCCTAAGAGAGGAATGTCAACAATAAGAGATAGTTGCATAAACAATATTTTGTTTACATGAAAATGCATGAGAAACTCCATTACAAAAATGTAAGCTATCAGAAGACTAAGAACAGGGTGACATTTGGGGACTTTTTTCATAAGGTTTTGTTTTTAGGAATAAAGACTCTGCAAGAGATACTCAGATTTTATTTATGTGTTTAAGAAGGATGAATGAAAAAAAGATACCAATGTATAAATTTTGAATTCTTGCATTTCATGACTTTAAACTTTTTTCAGGATTTTGCAGGAATTTCTTGTGTTGGAATGTTGATTTTCCCAATTTTTATGAATATTTTTTCAGAGATTCTTTGCAAGGGAACTGATCATACAGATTTGAAGGTATCTTTGATATATCCATTCCTTAGCAGTTCTGGTGTGTTGCAAGTTTCAGTGTAGATGACTGCCAAATATTTATATTGTGTTAGAGAGCATCTTCAAAGAAATATCAGCCACTGCAGGGACAATATACAGTGAAATTCATGTGACTCAACTAACGTTTCTCTGAATTTACTAAAACCAGTAAAACAAGAACGCAAAAAACCAAAAACTCAAACCCTGAAACAACACGCATACCAACTCTCCAAAAAGCTACAGGGAACTTGAAATAAAAAGGAGAATCTGTAAGTTTGATGTGCTCTTTCTGGGAGAATTTCTTGTAGTGAAGATCATCTCTGGTTCAAAATGAGTTCTGGTTTCATCCAAATCTATGATGTTGACCTTCTTATTTTACTGAAAGATAAGACTGGAAATGCAACACATTTTTATTTTATTCAGTAGCAGAATAAATGTTGCAAAAACTAGTAAGGAGGTTGAGTTATTTGACCTGAAAGGACCCAAACAGGATTTTTTTAAATAAAGGTATCCTTTTCTATCCTTTCAAACTATTGGTCATTAAATTTAATTGTAAAGTTTCTGTTCACTACACATAAAAAAAATACATATGGATGAACAATTGTATGTAATCACAAAAAGCATATAATGTATCAAGCAGTAATATTTTTGCATACATATAGTTTTTATAAGATGGGGAAGCTGGTTTCTACCCTCAGCATCCAGCCTGTGTGCAAGAGTTCTGCTTCCTGTAAGCGTTGTTATGAGACCTATCAGAATAATATTTCATTAATAATTTGTTGTTGCTGTTCTGTTGGTCACTGCTCTCTTCAGAGAGCAACATGAGTATTTGTAGGACTTGAGCCACTTTCTAGTGCTGTGGAAATTCAAAATTCCTGATTAGCTGCACTTAGCAACCTACTTGATTGGATGGGTGAACCTAAGACCTGAACTTCAAGGTAAACTATATCTGATATATATTGTTGGTGATTAGGTGTTGCAGCAGCAAACTCTGTATTTCTTGTATGATGATTTCAAGTGTACTTTTATTTTAAGAATAAAAAATGAGAAAGTTAGATATTTGTGCTACTCAGTCACATGTGTGTCAAATATTAAAGGAATGTTGTAACTGAAAGTTAGATTTACACTTCAAAGAAGTCCAAGCATGTGAAGGTAACAAGACAACCAAGGCCCAAATGATGGTTTTAGTTCTACCTTAACCTGATATATTGATTTTTGTGCCATTATAATAGCTATAAATATCTGTTCTGCAGGCCACTGAGAGTTCTGGTTTTGCAAATCTGGTGATGTGAACAAGTGTGTGGGAATCTGTGGGTTTGAGCTAATAAAATGTGCAAATGCTTTCTAAATCTTAAGGACAAAAAGATGTGTTACACTTTGAGGAAGTCACCTGTAGGTATGAGTGAGGACGGTGAGCTGCTTGTACAGGAAATTCAGTGGGAAGGAAAAGAAAGGTTTTTTAAGTTGTAAACCCAGTTTAGCTTCAGCTGGTAGTATCATTATTTCAGGGTAATGTGAGGATTACACCCGTCATGAAAGTGGAAGGAAGGTGCTTCAGTACTTCTACAGCTCTTTCTCTTAAATCTGTGCCTAGCAAAAAGCAAGGATAATGATGGCTGGGCATGTGCATCTATGAAAAACTCAGAGCACAAATGTGACAGAAGCCACAACTTCTCTCAGGGCAGGTGTCAAGGCAATGTATGTGAGCTGAAATAGAAGAGGAAACAGACCACCAGTAGTTGTATCACATCAAGTAATGCTGATAACTGGTAACTTACAGTTCTTTACGACTGCTTGTTGTTGTTAGCTGATCTATTCTTAGCTGTTTAATTTATCTATTCTCAGCACCATAGGCTGATGTCATCTTGTTGCCTAATGCATCCCCTGGTGAGCCCCTTAAGAAACATCCTTCATTTGCACCACAGGGAAAATAACAGTAAGGAGAAACATCTTGAGGATGCTATTAATACATTTGTATTCTTAAAACATGCTCTGTAAAGGTAAGTTGCTGAGGATTCTTGAAGAAATACTTATTCAGGCTTAATGCTCATCAGAACTGTAGTATGTGGGCAGCTACATTTACTTTGTCACCAAGAGATTGCTTCTTTGGGCACTGGCTTGAGGACTAGTTCTGGAGAGGGGAATGATAAAATTAAGATCAAGACAAAATGCTTCAGGGCCTTGAGGAGCAGTGGGGTGCGGAGGTGAGAGAGAGGTGCACCCATCAATAACACTTGGGTTTATCCTGCTGCTGTAGCACTGCTATGTATGTGCTCCACGTTACCTACTGCTCCACTCCTACTGCATGTGTGTCACAGCTGGTGAGAGCAACATGAGCTGCCGACTGCTCTGGGATTTCTGTTCCATTTGACTGATTTTTTATTTTGGCACAGAGTGGCTGAGAGTGGAAAAGAATGGCTGTAGCTTAGCTGTGGTTTGAAGGGAAGCATGCTGGAAAGCTGGGCAGCACTAGCGCAGCCTTGGTTGGTGTGGCACCTGTTGGTGTGACAGCAAAAGGTTCACCAGCCTCCAGCACATCAGTGGTGCTCTGCCATGCAGGGACAGCAGCGGTGGGGAGAGACAGTGGGCCGAACTATTCCTGAACTAGTCTAAATCTGTGGATGTGGATGGATTCATCAAGACTAATATCTGGAGACAACTTTGTATTTCTCTGGTTTCAAAATAAAAGCAGATGCCTGGACAGAGAGCCTCTTCCAGTTAGGGCTGGGGGAGGCTGGGGTAGGAGAAAAGATCAACCTTGGTGGAGCATCTTACTTTCTTGTTTCTTAATGGTCAGCATTCACCTTAAAAATGAGATGTTGCACACATACTAGTGAAAATTCCCTCTTCAACGTATTAGGAAATTGGAGTGCTGAGGATTGGAAATGCTTACCTAACTATGGAAATGCCCTTAACTTAAAGTTTACCTAACTGTGCTACTATTACATGTGGCTGAGTTTTGGGCTATAATTTCATGGTTAACTCTGTCCATCCTATTCTAGCTAGTGACATGGTGATGATGTGACAGAGATGAAATGGCAAAGAAATCAAATTTGTCAGGCGAGGCACTGGTACCATTGTACAGGACACTGGAGAGCATGTTTCGGAGTATTTCATACTTACTTTAAAATAACAGTGTTAAAGTTGAGATAAAACCAGAACATATGGAAAGTCTACTGTGGATATTAAAAGATTGAAAATCCTATCTTATGGGAAGGAGCTAGAAGAGATTGGTTTGTTTAGTTTAGCAAAATAGAGTTGAGAGACTATTTGACGGCACTCTATAAATACATCCAGGGCTAAATGCCAGAGAGGGGAAAAAGCTATTTTAACCCAAGAGCAATATTTGCATAAGAACAAGTGGGCATAAACTTGGCCCTGAGTAGGATTAAAATGGAAATCAGATGATTTCTACCTCTCAGTACAGTGAGGTCACTAAACTGCCTCTGAGTAGTGGCAACAAGGACATGCAATACTTTTTGTAGACAAAGAGAGGGACTGTGTGCTACAGTGCCCACAAATGACCCAAACTTCATGGCTAGATAGTTTCATTCTCGTCCTGTATTCCTAAGCACTTGCACTGGTACGGCAGTGACAGACACGTCCTGCCACTGGTGGTCATCCCCTGACATGAGAAGAACATCCTCCTGCTGAAAATGAAGCATTGGTGATAAATTATAGCTATATTAAGTGTCCTTTAATAGTCTGGGGAAGTTTCCTGCACCTCTTGCACCTGTGCTTGTAACTGTCAATGCCAAAATGTCTACTGATGTCTTACGAGCTTTCATATCAATAAGATTCCTCCTGTAAGGAAGGGATGCAAGATGAGGCTTTCAATTGTGTAACCCCAGGAAGGAAAAGTAGCTTCCCTAACTGAAAATAGCAGAAGTGTCTCAAAAGTAACATCACAGAGAAGAAGGGTTTTTTTAAGAACTAAAATGACTTTTGTTTTTAATATTGCTAAAAAATCTTATGACCTTTAAAGCTGATGCTCATGATTAAACATTTCTTTCTATGCTGCAGTTAGACTAACAGTATTGTACGCACTTAACAGATAAAGAAAACAGAGTGCAGAGGATTTGGGGATTTGGAGGTTGGCATGATGATGTCAAGATGCCAGGCTTTTGGTTTTTAATTGTAGGGTCTGCCTCTTGCACTGTTCATCGTCTTGAATGACAGCACCCATGAAACTTAAGAGCCTTTTTGTTTTTACCCACTATTTTCTGTCACTAATTTCATTTGCAATCTTTGGCTTTTGAGCTGAAAATTTCCAGGCTTGTTCCTTTATTTGTCAGCGATATTTTAGGCACTTCTCTCTTTCCTAACACTCAAAAAGTAAATGCCTGTAAACTTGGTGGTGGACCTTTCTATTGCAGAAAGAGCTGAGGAGAAAAAGCTGAAGCAGGCACAGAAATAGCCTCCTGGGAAGTAGATTGACACATAGTACTTTGGTATCTTTGATTTGATTCAGATGTAACTTGCTGAAATTTGTACTCTATGCATAAAGGTACTTTCTGTACTGAGAGTTAATCTGGCAAAATGCATAGCTAAAGACAACCTTAAAAAAGATTACAGTGATACAGTCAGCAGTGTGTCAATTATAGTAATTTTCTCTGGGTTTTGGTTGCTTTTCCTTGCACATTATATATTCCTTCTATGTAGGATAGGGAATGTGTCTTGTCTTCACATTGTCCGTGGTGTACTCCTGCATTGTGCCCTTGACAGACCTCAGTAAGGAGAAGGTACAGCATTTCTGCTAGAGAACATTGCTCTGACAGAGTAAAAAAAAATAAATTCTGGTCCTGACCTTCATCATTAACCTTGCTTTTCATGTATTTCCCTCACACCATGGTTGGTGTTAAGAAAAGGGAAGGTGGAGCCAAATACTGTGCTCTTGAATGCTCCTTAGGAGTCTGTGATGAAGGCTTTTCTATGTATATAAGGTTTTCCCAAAAAATTAGTTTTGGAATGTTTTAAAACTTCACATATTGGGCTGAATGCCAGTCATATTTTAATTAAAGGGAATTGGGTAAGGTTTTTTCAGCATTATAAATAAAAAGTGTTACTTGAGAAATGCAGAATTCCTTCAATATTTTTGGAAAATATTTTCTTATGCTTTGTTTAAAACAAGACTGTTAAAAAAAGAAACAACAAACAAAAATCTGACAGACACATCTTAAATAACCAAAATAGTTTAAAAAGAAAAATAAATCCAAGTAAAATGGAATTACATTTGGGAGGAGAGGTATCAAAATAGTGTCAGTTAGTGTCAACTTTTTATTTTTTGTTAATAAAGTCTGTTATTTGTCCAGCACTACTGCTTGATGATTCACCTTCTATCATTCAAAGTAAGCCATTTTCCTTCTTAGGACTTTAAATTATGTAAAATTATGTATATCCATGCATTTACATTATAGCTGTCACTGTGCTTTCTTGTCAGCATCACATTGTCATTTAGCATATTTGGAGGAGGAAGGGGAGATTATTTGTTTATTATTTCAGCAGAAATGTATATTGGCTTATGCATTCTTTCTTTCCACGAAAAAAAAAAGCCACAGAACCTTTAAATTCTTTCTGATTTTTTGAAGAATCAAAAAGCTGTATCTTGGGTATGTAATTAGCATTTTCTATAGGGCCTAGGTCTGATTCACAGCACCTAAATTCTCACAGAAATCCAACTTCCAATTGTTGAGGTTTTTTTCCCTATATAAGAAGAGAAAATGAAATGAGATAAATTACAGCTAAGCAGATGGCAAATACTTAGCCTATGTGAAATAATTTTTTGGTATTAGTCCAGTTCCAGGCGGATGGATGTCCTTATCCCCAAACCTGCTATAATAAATTGCTAAGAAAGCTGAATACTGACTCATTTACCACCTACTCTGGAGAGTTGTTCTCAAAGTCTGGAGAGTTGTTATCTCAAAGATAAATTTTGGAGGGGTAGTCAGGGGATGTCCACAGATGTCTTTGTTTCCCATGT